>CAUYQG010107485.1:0-28464 GCA_963574415.1 Tarsius wallacei
ATAAGAAAATATTTAATATTTTAATATTGGCAAAGCAGTATTTATTAAAAAGGAATAGATCTGATAATGAAACAGAATTGTTGTACTTTAAGAAGTTGATTATTGGCTGAACGCAGTGGCTCATGCCTATATTCCCAGCACTTTAGGAGACCAAGGTGAGAGGATTGCCTGAGCCCGTGGGTTTGAGACCAGCCTGGGCAACTTGGTGAGACCTCATCTCTACAATAAATAAATTTTTTTAAAAAATTAGCCAGGCATGGTGGGGCATACCTGTAGTTCCAGCTACTTGGAAGGCTGAGGCAGAAGATCGCCTGGGTCCAACAGGTCGAGGCTGAGGTGACCGGGAATATGCCACTGCGTTCAGCCCATAATCAACTTCTTAAAGTACAACAATTCTGTTTCATTATCAGATCTATTCCTTTTTAATAAATACTGCTTTGCCAATATTAAAATATTAAATATTTTCTTATATTGGAGTATCTACGGTTGACACATTCATTCAAAATTACATCTACTTTATTCTTATTATTATTACTGTTATTTTTTGAGTTAGTGTCTCACTCCATGGCCCAGGCTGGAGTGCAGTGGCATGCTCATGGCCACCCCAGTATCGACCTTCCGCGGTGTTGCCCAGGCTAGCCTCGAACCCGTGGGCTCAGGCAATCCATTTGCCTCGGCCTCCCAAAGTGCTAGGATTACAGGTTGGGTCACTGAGTTCAGCCTACATCTACTTTAATTATGTTGGTTATGAGAAGTCCAATGATGCACAAGATGCTGAAGATCACAAGTTGCCAAACACTCCATAGCAGAAAATTAAATGGACGTCCTGCAGACAGATTCCCCCAAATCACTGAAAGTGCTCTTTATTTATGCTGAAGTTTTCAGACTTCCTTTTCGTCAAATTATAACTATGCTTCAGTATGTGGAGAATTTTAATTTGGAATGCAATTTTGAATTATTCATTGAGAAAACTGTATGTCTTGTGACCTAGATGAGATGTATTTGAGATATAGCTGAGGAATTTATCACTGGCTGCATTTTGGGCCAACAGAATCTTACAAATTTTCTCATGTTACTCTGGTTTGTTTCCATTATGTCTAGTGACAGGGAGACACTGAAATTTGTTACCTTCTCAAGACAAACAATCCTTTACTCTTTATATGAATTCATGCAATTCTTATAACAATTCCATGAGGAAGATTATTATCTCCATTGTTCAAAACAAAGGCATTCCTTGGAGTATTGTATATTACAAACCAGATAGAATTCTTGTTCTAATTCAATGATTTATGTGAGGATGGGGACTATGGGTTAATGTTATGAAGATGAATCTTTCAAACTAGTAGTAGCTAAGTCACTCCTTTTGCCACTTTGAAAAAAATTATATAATGCTACTGCCAGAATTCTAACAAACATTCAAAAGTAGGTAAAGGTATAAAAACTGTAGTTTTTACTTTAAGTACTATAATCCATAAAGATACAATATAACTTGTGAAGACAAAAGAGAAAAATGTTATAATTGTCTTGATGAAATAAACTAGCATTCTGAAATAGAATGCCACATAATTATTTATCTAAAGAGTTACAAACACACACGCATGTTGATATTTATAACAATGACCTAGGAATATTTACGTGACACCTAAGTCATAGATCAAATATCATAGAATGATTATGTATTTTCAATATTTAGGATTTATATCATTTTATTGTGATGAAAATTGATGATATATGATGCTGCAAAATGTATAACAAAAGATGTACTTGATAGGAAGTCAAAACACCAGGTTGCTAATTGTGCAATTTTTATCACCTTTCTGGATGTCAGTTTCTTCATCTGTTAAATACAGAGGTTGGATCAAATCATGTATACATTCTTTATGAATGAACATACTATAATTTTGTGTATGATACACATGGCAACACTTTTTAAACCAATATATTCAAACACATATTTTTAAAGACTTTATAAAGATAAGATCCCTATACTTAAATGTAAATTGTCATTATTTTAAATATATTTTATATGTGGAAAGTTCTCATAATTTTCTTTAAAATATGTCTAGAGGTAGTAAAACTTCTTTGTAAAACAGAACATTTCTCTGATATGTAATTAAATTTCAATTCATGAATAGGTCTAATTTAGGCAATAAAATATTTTTATTTTATTTCTAAAGGACTACTGACATCTCACACATACAAAATTTAAGATATTTTTATTTTATTGTATTTATTTATTCTTAATTTTTATTTTAAAGATAATTAAAGAAAGCCATAATTAATTTTTGTTAGTTTCAGAATTTAGCACATATTTTAAAGATTTGAGTTACTTGAAAAATTAAGAGTTTCTAATGAACATGGAAAACTAAGATTATATTACTATGAATTATATTCACAGAGAAAGTTAATGACATTTCAAGCAATATATGATTACTTAAATAAAAAAAACCCTTCATCTTGAAATTTTTAATTGTCATAATACTTTACTTCCTTTCACATTGTATTGCAGTCATTATAGAGAGTGACTGAGAAAGTGTTTGTGTGTATTATTTTCACAATCTAAGCTATTACCAAAATAATGTTAAGAATTTTAAATGCAATATATATCTGTTGAGTAATTTTGTTGTCTGAGCCTCATACCAGAATTTCACAAATATTTCTCAATTATTATTATTATTAGTAGTAGTAGTAGTATTTTCAATTGAAGGGAAAAATCACATTATATTCAATTCAAAGGAAACTAATATTATATTCTATTGAAGGAAAAATTCACAGCTATAAAATATGGGTAATCTATTAGATATAAACTTCTTGAAGGCAAAGTATTTTTTTGGTCTTAATTATCACTCTTTCCTTGAATCTAGCAAAATTCCTAAAATGAGTGCTCAAAAAATATTTTTGGGCAAATAACTGGATCAACTGCTGTTATCATTGTCATCATGATATAAAGCATTTCACTGTAACCCTTATAAAGTCACTTTTATTAAATCTGTGTTCCAAAATTAAAGGCAACATTTATTCATCACATATTGATCTTGATTTCTTAGCATAATTCTTGGTAAATAGTTTGAAAATGTTAGGGCATGCAGATAAGTTTTAAAAATAAAATGTTGTCGGGCTCAGTGGCTCAGCCTGTAATCCCGCGCCTTTGGGAGGCTGAGGTGAGTGGATTGCCTGAGTCCGCGGGTTCGAGACCCACCTGGGCAAGCAAGACCTCATCTCTACAATAAATCAAAAAATCAGCCGGGCGTGGTAGCACGCGCCTGTAGTTCCAGCTACTTGGAAGACTGAGGCGGAAGGATCGCCGGAGCCCAGCAGGTCGAGGCTGCGGTGGCCGGGAGCGGCCACTGCACTCCAGTCTGGGCGACAGAGTGAGACTCCAACTCAAAAAATAAAAATAAAAAAAAAAAAGAAAGTATTTCAGGCAATTGAGAAAGATGGAACTCTCCCCAAATCATTTTATGAAGCTAACATCACACTGATACCCAAACCAGATAAAGATCCAAAAAAGAAAGAGAACTACAGGCCAATATCGCTGATGAACATAGATGCAAATATACTCAACAGGATTCTAGCAAATCAGATCCAACAACACATCTCAAAAATCATCCATCATGACCAAGTAGGCTTTCTTCCTGGGATACAGAGTTGGTTCAGCATTCTCAAGACCATAAATGTAATTAAACACATCAAAATATGTAAAAATAGAAACCACATGATTATGTCATTAGATGCTGAAAAAGCTTTTGATAAAATCCAGTATCCCTTCTTGATAAAAACCCTTGAACATCTAGGCACAAAGGGGACTTACCTCAAAATAGTAAGAACCATCTATGAAAAAGTCACAATGAACATATTGCTAAAAAGACAGAAATGGATAGCATTTACCCTAGAAACCGTAACAAGACAAGGCTGCCCACTTTCCCTGCTCCTGTTCAACATAACGTTGGAAGTCCTAACTAGAGCAATCAGACAAGGGAACAAAGTCAGGGATACCAAAATAGGAAAAGACGAAGTCATGTCATCCTTTGTTGCTGATGATATGATTCTATACCTTGAAAACCCAGGATAATCAGTCAGAAACATTCTTGCACTGATACAGGACTTTGTCAAATCTCAGGGTACAAAATTAATGTGAAAAAGGTAGTCACATTCTAATATATCAACAACAAATAGTCAAGGAACCAAAAAAAGCAACAACAAAAAATAACACAATCCAATTAACAATAGCAAAAAAAAAAAAAAAAAAAGAAAAAGAAAAAGAAAAAAGAAAAAAGAAAAGAAATACCTTGGCATTTTCCTAACCAGAGAAGTGAAAGACCTTTACAAAGAAAACTTCAAAACGCAGCTCAAAGAAATCAAAGATGACACAAACAAAGGAAAAACATTCCATGATCATGGATTGGAAGAATCAGTATTGTAAGGTGTCCATCCTACCCAAGACAATCTACAGATTTAATTTTATGCCCATTAAATTACTAACATCATCTTAGACCTGAAAATGGCAACACAGAAATTCATATGGAAACGTAACCACCCATGAATAGCCAAAACAATCCTTGGCAAAAGAAACAAAGCATTAGGTATCACACTTCCAGATTTTAAACTTTACTATAAGGCTACAGTAAACAAAACAGCCTGGTATTGGTACAAGAACAGGCATAGAGACCAATGGAGCAAAACTTCAATTTTTTAGTAAATTCATCTTCGATAAAGCCTCCAATAACAACCATTAGGAAGAGGAAAACTTATTCAGTAAATGGTGATGGGAAAACTGGCTGACTATGTGCAGAAGATTAAAATAAGATCTCTGGCCGGGCTCGGTGGCTCAGCCTGTAATCCCAGCACTTTGGGAGGCCGAGGTGAGTGGATTGCCTGAGCCCGTGGGTTCGAGACCCGCCTGGGCAACTTGGTGAGACCCCATCTCTACAATAAATCAAAAAAAAAAAAAAATTAGCCAGGCATGGTAGCGCACGCCTGTAGTTCCAGCTACTTGGAATGCTGAGGTGAAAGGATCGCCGGAGCCCAGCAGGTTGAGGCTGCGGTGACTGGGAGCGGCCACTGCACTCCAGTCTGGGTGACAGAATGAGACTCCAATTCAAAAAATAAATAAATAAATAAAAATAAAAATAAAATAAGATCTCTATCTATAACCACACACAAAAATCAACTCTAAATGGATCAAAGACCTACAAATAAAACATCAAACTATAATAATCTTAGAAAATGACTGATAGTGGTGGGAAACTATGGGGGGAGGGGTAGGGAGATGGGATTAATGGTAGTAAATATCTGTCTGGGGTTATGGGAAGACACTTCTTATTAACAAGGGTGCCTGAACGAAGCATATTTGTATACCTAACCCTTAACTGTACCCCACAATATCATAACAAAAATATTGAATATATTAAAAAAAAAAAGAAAATGCAGGAGACAATCTTATGGAAATTGGAACTGGCAACCAATTCCTGATCAAAACCCCAAGTGCCCTTGCAATAAGAGATAAGATACATAAGATAGAAAAGTGAGACCTCATCAAACTGACAAGCTTCTGCAAAGCAAAATAAACCATCAAGAGACCTGGGAAACAGCCTACAGACGGGAAAAAAATTTTGCCAACTATATATCTGACAAAAGCCTAACATCTAGAAACTACAAGAGCCCAGATATACCAAAAAGAAAAAAAAAAAAACCTTATTAAAAAGTGGGCAAATGATATGAATAGACACTTCTCAAAATAACACATACTAGCAGCCAACAGATATAAGAAGAAATACTCAGAATCACTAATCATTAAAGAAATGCAAATTAAAACAACACTGTGATACCATATAACTCCAGTCAGATGACCATCATCAATAAATAAATAAAAAAAAGAGGTGCTGAAGAGGCTGCAGGGAAAAACGGACACTTCTACACTGTTGATGGGAGTGTAAACTAGTACAGCCTCTGTGGAAAACAGTGTGGTGATTCCTAAAAGATCTAAACATTGACTTTTCGTATGACCCAGCAATCCCTTTCTGAAATATACTCGGAGGCACTCTAATCATTCTACAAAAAAGATACCTGTGCACACATGTTTATTGCAGCATTATTCACAGTAGAAAAAACATGAAACTAACCATGCTGCTCATTGAAAATAGACTGGATTTTTAAAATGTTGTACATATACACAATGGAATATTACAAAAGCCATAAATAAGAATAAAATTATTATAAACTTTGCAGCAACTTGGATAGATTTAAAGTCTATCCTACTCAGTGATCTATCACAGAAACAAAAAACTGAGTACCACATGTTCTCACTCATAAGTGGACCGTGAACAATTATAATACCATAAGAAAGTGATTAGCAATAGTGGGACACTGCCCGGAGAGGAAGGGTTGGAGCACACTTCATCAATAAAGGTACCTGCTCTCAAACCAGGTGAAAAGAGGACCAAAGTTAGACCCAAACTTTACCTGCAGAAAGACCATTTATACACATAATCCTGAATTGTATGCCATATCTTAAAATCTTAAATAAATAAATTAATTAATTAAAAAGAAAAAAGAGAATATGGCATGTAATACTGAAGGTCTTCGCTTGCGAGTATGTGGTCAGAAGTAGACAAGAAGAGCTGCTGCTTTAAGAGTTTTCAAAGGAAATTTGATGTATCCTGAACAATTTTCTAATCTTACTAAGTGTGATTATGTTGCTGAAGCTCTTCTGGTTATGCATGCTCCCATTTATACATCCTGAAAATAAAATTTTATCAATAAAATATACAAAAATATCCTAAATATAGAGTCCAAAAATGCTAATACTTCAATAAAATACATATTCTTTATAATAAAATGCCTTTTTTTTCTAAGACCAGTTATTATTTTTTAATTTCATTCTGGGAGTCACATATCTAATTTAAAGCCCTTTTGTGGGAGGGGCAAGATGGTCACCTAGAAGCAGCCAACTTGTTTCTCTCCCATTGAATAAACCAAGGACAAGAGAAACTCCCAGCAGTCAGAGCAGGTTGAGGTGAAGGGCATACCCCACAACCTGCAGATAAACAGTAGGACACACAGAGAGCAAGGAAGAGAGAAAAAGGGGAGGCCGTTTTAGAGCAATGAAGCATTTCCTGTCCCCTCCCCCAACATGGGTTTCATGAGAAACAGAGCAGTCACTGGACTGGGGAATGGTGAGTGCAGGAAATCAGGAGCTCGGCATTCCCACCATTGAGTTGGAGAGTCCACTGAGACTCATTGGGCTCCAGTTTCGCAGGGAAATGTCCTATACTCAACACGGCTGCTCATTGCCCAGACATATGTGAAGCTGGGAAGCCACTGGAGCTCTGAATGCCTGTGGGTGAGACAAACTTAACCCCGACAGACAGGCTGCATTCTATGTGTAGCTCTCAGGCTGGGAAGGAACAGGGAGCCCAGACACTTATATTTGCCCTAAGGACCAGCTCTGTGACTGCTGGAAATCTCTATCTGGGGCAAGCTGCTGTGAGAGACTCTATCACTGAATAAGTCTCTGAGTTCTGAGTGTGGACAACCTCTGGTAAGAGGGGGAGCTAAGAGGAGCTCTATATTTCTGGAAAGCTCTAATCCCTTTCAGGCATCCTCCAGCACTAGCTGAAGAGTGACAGCCTCACAGAGCAACTAGACTCAGAAGAGCAGCAGGATTCTTCGTAGTAGCTGAGCCGTCATGAATTACCACTTTCTAGGAAAAGGGGAATGCATCACAAGTGGAGCATACTGTGGGACCAAAATTAATGAAGACTTCAGTGAATATCACTGGGAGTTTTCCTAATTTCTTCATCAAGATCAAGACTTTAGCCTCAATAAGTGCAAAGCATACAACTATAATTGCTCTAGCTACAACTTGTTCTCACTTATGATTGCCTTCTCATGGTCTGAAGCCTCAAATGTTTAACTCACAAAGAGGTACTGGGAAAGAACAAAAAGCACACCATGTCACTGGGGAACAAAATAAGCTTCATTAATCCTTTGATATTTTAGACACACAAGAGACAGTAAGCCTACACACATACCCAATACCTGCTACCACAAACAGCATCTAAGAAAGCCAACATATAAAGATTTTCTACAACAAACAGACACATTCAGAGACTATAACATTGAAAGCACCCAAACTCAAAGCTGGAGAAGCATAAAGTATCACATTAAGGTCACACCTTTAAGGGAAATAAGCAAATGAACACAAAAACAAAAAAAATTAAAATAAATGTAATGGCAATAAGAAGAAATAGTTCATTCAAATGAAAAAGATCCAAAATAATAATCCTGGAAATATGAAAAACAAAAAAACATAAAAACAAAAAAAAACTGAGTTTTTCACCTCCCTCAAAAGATCCAACTAACTCTCCAGTAATAGATCCCAACCAAACTGAAATCTTTGACAATCCTGAGAAAAAATTTAAAAGGTTGATTATAAATTTAGTCAATTAAATCCAAGAGAAGAAAATTGAAAACCAACATAAAGAAATAAAACCATTCATGACATGGATAAAAAATTCTCAAATGACATAAATACTAAAAAATAATCTGAGCTTTTGGAAATAAAAGACTCACTTAGGGAAGTACAAAAACCAGCTAAATTTTTAACAGTAGACTGAATAGGTAGAAGAAAGAATCTCAGAATTTGAAGACAAGACTTTTAAATTAATCAGACAACACAAATGAAAGAAGAATCTAGAGAACAGAGAAGTCTCCAAGAAATGTGGGATTATTAAAGTGTCCAAACATAGGAATCACAGGTGTTTCTGAGGAAGAAGAAAACACTACAGGTTTGGGAAACCAAGTTGACGGAATAATTGAAAAATTGCCTGACCTTGTCAGAGATTTTCACATTAAGATTTTCACAAGAAGCCCAAAGAGCTTCCAGAAGATTCATAGCAAAAAGGTCACGCTCAAAGGATATAGCCACTAGGTTATGCAGAGTTAATGTGAAGGAACAAATTATAAGAGCAGTGAGAAAAAAGCATCTAGTAACTTAGAAATGTAACCTAAAAATTAACAGCAGACATCTCAGCAGATACCCTACAAGCCAAATGGCATTGGGGTCCCATCTTTAACTCCTCAAACAGAATAACTGTCAGCAAGAGTTTTGTAGCCCACAAAGCTAAGTTTTATATATGAAGGAGAAATACGGTCTTTATCAGACAAGCAAATGCTGAAGGAATTTTTCACCACTAGCCTGACTCTGCAAGAAGTACTCAAAGGAGCTCTAAATATTGAATCAAAAGGTTAAAAAACACAAGTAGAAAAATATTAGAAATTACTAAGTTCACAGGGCTTCTAGAACACCAACATAATAGAGAAAAGAAAAAAAGAGAGAAATACAGTTAGCAATCATGATGATGAATCAGATGGTACTTTACAATATCATTACAAACCTTGAATGTAAATTTTCTCATTGTGCCACTTAAAAGATATAGGTTTATAGAATGGATGAAAAAAACACACACAAAATCCAAATATCTGTTGACTTCAAGAGACCCACTTAGCATACAAAGGCTCCCATAAACTGAAGGTAATGGAGCGGGAAAAAATATTCCAAGCAAGTGGAAACCAAAAATGAGCAGGAAAAGCCAATCTTAAATCAAATAAAATAGATTTTAAATTAACAACAATGAAAAAAGACAAAGAAGTTTATTACATAATGTTAAACGGATAAATCCAAAAAGAAGATATAACAATTTTAAATATATATGCATCCAACAACAGAGCTTGAAGCTTTATAAAACAGATTCTACTAGATATGAGAAAGCCACAGCAATAAAATGATAGTAGGAGAATTCAACATTCCACTGACAGCAATAGATGAATCATCTAGGCAAAAAGTCAACAAAGAAACATTGGGGTTAGCCTGGACCTTAGAGCAAATGAGGCTAACAGACATCTTCTCTACCACTTTGACTACGCTTTATTTCATTCCCTTGCCTGATTGCTTTGGTTAGTTAGGACTTCTTTTTATTCTGACAAATAAAAACCTAGTTAAATGAACTTAATCTTAACTTTGTGCAACTATTTGAAATTATCCCATTAGTATTTTATGTTTATATTTGATTTTAAAGTTTTTATTCTTTTAATTTTTCAGTTTAGGGGGTTATATCTTCTCATTTTTAAATTTTATTTTCTATCACCTTTACATATTTATAAATATGCTATCTCATGGAGTTCTTATTTCATTTATAAGAACATGCATTAAAATATGAGAAAGGATATGTTCATGTACTGTGCTAGAATTTCAGATCATTTTTCTCCCTTTAATCTTTTGTTTTATCTAAATATGTACTAAAAACACATTTCCCTCACTGTCTGTGTTGTGTATTATTTGTCAATGTGATATGTTTAATACAATAATACGCATCTGAGTAGAATATAAGAGTTTTGTTTAATCATGCAATCTATAACACAAATAATCATATCTATTTTTTTTGAACATCATCAATTATAATCCTGTTTAAGAAGATACATGCCCCTAACACTTGCCCTTTTCCAGAACTAAATTAAGCAAGAAGATAGCACAGATACAGAAAACCTACCCTTTGTATTATGTAATGTTTTCAGTGACATGTTCTGAATTAATATATCTATAGTGTAGCTTTTTATAAAGATTTTGGCAGATTACATGCCTCTTATTTAATACATTCTGTATATAACTTTTAACACTACTGAAACCTAGCTATTGATTACAAAAAGACTGGGAAAATCATTTTAAAAATGCATAGAGTTATTAAGACACAAGTTTTAAATTTAAACAAAATTTAAAAAAAATTAAAAAACTAGTATTTCTTTTGTCTATCTCTAGTGTAAATCTAGCTGAGGGATCTAGGTTTCAAATTCCTGTCATCTCACCAACACCCGTAGATATTCTACATAAAATACTTATATATCATCTTGAAAAAAAAGGTGACATAGTTGGCACCTTCTGGCATCTAAACTGAGGCATAAGAGATGAAAATATCTTCATCCCTATAGTCAGTTCCTCAAGCTGAGACCTGGGGCAATTTTTCAGAGTGGAGTAGAAAATAAAATAGTTATTATATATAAAAATAGAACTCCTGTCAACTTAGTTTTTCTTTGCATTTTTGTTGAATGCCAAATTCATTTTTCAAATAGGGAGGACTATATAGGGTGGGCAAATAAATAGCACTGAAAGATTATTTTGCATAAGCTCATGATAAGGCTTGGGAATTATGTTTACATATTCCATGTTTGTTTATTGTAAAATGATCTTTTATTCTCCAGATTGAGTTTGTGCTCAAGCTTTTGTGTAGCTTCAAAGGGCACAAGATGAAAAAAAAATTTTAGTTTAGTACAAAGAACAGAGTAAAACAGAAACACTTTTTAAAAAGGCGATGTCTCTAATTCCTATCATTAGAAGTAGAGGTGAACCAAGGCTAGAAGACAACTAAAAGCCAATTTAGGATGGTTGTAACAGAAAACTCCCTGGGGAACATGCCATCATCAAGTTTCAGGGTCTATAATTTTTTGATTCTGCTAAAACCTTTTTGAAATTCACTGAGATATGAACTTTGCATCTGTAAAGAGTCATATATATGTTTGGAAAACTGGAGCATGCCATGAACACCAATTGAAAATAAAATCTTAATTATGACTGATAAAAGTTTAAAAAAAACAGAAGCTAAAATTGTTCCAATTACATTCTGCTACTGTTAAACTTTTGGAATCACAGCTTTTTGAATAACAAGTTCAGAATAAGTGAAAAACTCATGTTAGAGGCTGCTTTAGACTTTTTAAAGTTATCATCACTGTGCCATATGGTAAGTTTACAGGTGTATTTTTATAGCCGTTCCTTAATATTCTTCATGTAAGTCAATTTTCTAATTTGGTCTTTTGAAAAAGATCTGTAGAGCATGTAAAATAATTATAAGTAATTATTTTGACATTTATCAAAATAAATATATCAGTTATAAGTGATAATTAACAAACCCCATATTTCATTATTTTTGAGTATAGCACATTATTCAAACTGAGGATATCAGTAATTAATGACAGAAAGACTCATTAATTTTTTAAAGCCTAAAGTATTTACCACTTTTATCAAAATGTAAAGCAGAAAGAATTTATAGTTTAGAGGTTAGAACCTGTGCTCAGTTAGTGAGTGAAAAACAGTAATGCAGAGTGAGTACTAATGTAGAATTAAATTTTTTCCAGCCAATTGGAAACATAATCACAGTTTTTGAAATGATATTTCATAAAATAAAATTATCTCAATATTGCCTCTGAAACTGTGAAAGATACATTATATACTGAGACTAAGTGTGCATTTTCTTATTTTATAAGATGTGACTCACGGACAAAAATGTTCAGCATCTTAAGCGATCAACATTAAGAGTGTTTATCCTGAATGTTTCATTGTCTTAGCAACTCTGACCTTATATTTTGATACAATAACTTCCAATTTTATTTCTCTTTATGTGGCATTTATAGATGAAAACTAGCCATTATTCACTCTAAGAACTTTCTTACATAGTCTTTGCAACTAACTCATTTGACTTCTACAATATAGTTTTAAATGCAAATAAAGCTTTCCAGTTTTCTGAAATGTCTTTTCCCTCAGCATAAGGGATTAGATATTGGTATTCTCAGAGGTATGCCCTCCTGACAAGCTGATTACTGCTCTGTCCTTGCAGCAGTCACAGCCTGTAACAAGTAAGAGGTTATAAATTCTAGCCACTCATTTTCCCATTTCACTGTCCATAGGAGCTAGTGAAAGATGGAACTCTTCAATTCTACGCTTTTATGTCAGTTCAAAAATAGCCAAATTCATTTTCCCCCACAGAATATAATTGAGATATAGACAATGATTCCAAGAAACATTGAACATTTTGTACAAGAATCAAATCAGTTTCTCATTCTGTACTCCCACCAAATGAAAGGCTTTATGATTTTGTTACTTGCATGGGAAATGTTCACAGAGCACTGCCAAGTACAAGTGTACTCTCTTGTGTCCCAGCAGTTCTCTGTCATGATATATCCATTTGCTGCAGTGTTACCATGACAGTTTGCTTCATTATACTTTGTTCAAGGACACGTAAAATGAAAGAAAACATAAAACAATACAAATATTTATTCTCAAAGACGATTATCATAATACATACACACAGGCAAAATATATGTAAAATCAAAGCAACCAAAAACAAAATCAGTGACTTCATTTTAGTATTTTAATTATTAAAGATGTCTAATTTATTCTCTATATAAACAAAATATACTCTTTTCCCAAAGACTTGAGAGGCTTAAAGTAATTTTGGAGTTGTGCATGGCATTTTAATTAAAATATATGAAATGAAAACAGTATATATCTAAAAAAAAGTACAGGTATCAGGAGATGATTTTGTCAAACCCTTTCTTTCATTTTTAATTTCCGTATCACCTTTCAAGTTTTACACTGTCATAAACAGTATGAGTTCTATTTCTTGGAGGAAAACAAGTTCTTGAAACATAGAAAATGTACTGATTGCATATCATTTAGGAGTCAGAAATAGCAAACAATCAGAAAACTAACCCCAAATCAAATTTTACTAAAGAAAACACTCAGAATGTATTGCTATATTCTCTTGTGTCTATAAAGAAACTCCTTCAATTAACGCTTAACAAAACTAATTTATTCAGAAAACTGAAGCTCCCCAGGAAACATTTGGTCATCAACAGATTACACTAACTCTAATATGTTTTGGGAAAGATAAATTTAGTCCAGGAACAGCAGTATGAGCATTGGCTAAACCTACTGGGAGCAGTTCTTGAGATTTTTCACAGTGGTAGGTGTTATAATTCACAGCTAAGTATCTGAAGAGAATAAGGATACACCAATTCTTGGAATATTTGACACACACAAAAAACAAGTGACTTAATTAGATTACATTACTTTGTATCATATTTGCATAAGTTCTGGAAAATTAAAATGGAAAAATTAGCTAAATATTTTTAAGAAAATATTACCTGCCCAATATATATTCTTAGTTTGTAAAGGTATAATTCAAGTACTTTTTTTTCTTTTTGACAGATATTTTTATTCTTTGGAGTCAGTTCAAATTCGGGATCAGTTTCATTTTTTCTTTATTTTAAAGATGCGGGGTACAGTTCAAGATTAGGTATATAAGTGATCATCATAAGGGTAAAGTTTGGGCCTCTCTTTGGTCCCCACTTCACTTGGTTTAAGATCAACTACCCTTATTAATGTTATGTGCCTAACCCCCGCCCCCAACCCATCCCACTGAGAATATTATGATGAATGTTCAGGGTCCTCTTATGAGTGAGAACATGTGGTACTCTGTTCTTTGTTTCTGTGACAGATCACTGAGTATTATAGACTGTAAATCCATCCAAGTTGTGAATTCCATAATTTTGTCCTTCTTTATGGCTGCATAATATTTCATTGTTATATGTACCACATTTTCTAATCCAGTCCATTTTCAATGGGCAGCACATTAGGTTCCATGTGTGTGCAGGTTTTTTTTTTTTTGAGTTGGAGTCTCACTCTGTCACCCAGTTTGGAGTGCAGTGGCATGCTCAGGGTCACCCCAGCGTTGACTTGTTGAACGCAGGTGATCCTTCTGCCTCTGCCTTCCAAGTAGCCGGAACTACAGGTTCAGGCTACCACTCTGGGCTAATTTTTGATTTATTGTAGAGACTAGATATCTCCAAGGTTCTTGGGCTGGTCTCGAACCTGCGGGCTTAGGCAATCTACTCGCCTCAGCCTCCCAAAGTACTGGGATTACAGACTGAGCCACCGAGCCTGTCTGGTATCTTTTTTAATAGAATGATTTGAGTTCTTCTGGATATATTCCCAGAAGGGGAATTGCTGGATCGTATGAAAGGTTGATTTTTAATTTGAGATCTAGAGTCATATAAAAATAACTTTTGTTTTTTTGAGTTGGAGTTTCACTCTGTCGCCCAGACTGGAGCCCAGTGGCATGCTCCCGGCCACCACAGCCTCGACCTGCTAGGCTCCGGCGATCCTTCCGCCTCAGCCTTCCAAGTAGCTGGAACTACAGTCGTGGGCTACCACGACCGGCTAATTTTTTATTTATTGTAGAGATGAGGTCCCCTCCAAGTTGCCCGGGCGGGTATCGAACCCGAGGGCTCAGGCATCCACTCACCTCAGCCTCCCAAAGCGCTGAGATTACAGGCTGAGCCACCGAGCCCGGCCAAAAATAACTTTAAACAAACAGCAAGTATTTAATTTAACTATATCTGATAAGAAGTCTCTTCTATGAATATTTTTTAAAGTAACTCGTATAATCTTGTATTTTAAACTTTAGTAAAAGATAGTCAAATTGCTTTAGAGGTTGTTACTTCTTTTTGTTAATTTGAAATCTGCCTCACTGATGTGATACTAATTATTTTCTCTAGACTTATATATTTACTTAATTTTTTTGCTAAAAACTCTATAACTTTAAATAATTGATATCTGCCTATAATGTGATTCCAAAATATTCTCTTCTGAACTAAAATATCAATGATTCTCCTAGCAGCACATTAATTTCAGTTATTTCATAATTATTTTCAGTTTCTCTTATCCTAATTTTTAAATTTTACTTTTAAAGTATGTTACTAAAAATGAACAAAGCAAAATGTAGTTGCAGTGTTACTACTGCTTCTATCTAAAAATAATAGTTGAGTGTTTCTCAAAACAGTGTTTTACAAAGTTATGTTTACAAGTGACATTGAATGTGTTTGTGGGAAAATAATTTTATGATTAAATAATATGGAAAATATTGTGTTAAAATAGCACCTATAGAAAACTGTTGATTATATATTCTACTCTTTACTTCTATGAGATATTAATAAATGTGTTTAGTTTCTATGTACGAGTGAGATCATGCAGTATTTGTCTTCCTGTGCCTCCTTATTTCATGTAGCATAATATTTTTCAAGTTCATCCATGTTGTCACAAATGACAACATTTGATTTAATAGCTGAATAGTATTCAATTGTGTATATATACAATTTTTAAAAAATCTGTTAACTCACTGAGAGTTGATTTTATTCCTTGGCTATTGTACATAGTGTTGTAATAAACATGGAGTACAGGTATCTCTTCAACATCCTTTTTTTGTGGGGGTCGGGGGTTATACATCCAGTAGTGAAATTGCTGGATTGTATGGTAGCTCTATTTTTAGTTTCTTGAGGACTCTCCATACTGTTTTCCATAAAGGTAGCACTAATTTATTTTTCTCTAATGACAGGTGATGTTGAGCATTTTTAAATATACCTGTTGACTGTATGTTTTATTTCTATTCCATTTTTCCCCATTTTAACGCATTATTTATTTTGTGTTTGTTTTTTCTGTTGAGTTTCTTATAAATTCTTATATTATTTTCTTATCAAATGCATAGTTTGAAAATATTTTCTCCAGTCTTTAGATTGTCATGTCACTCTATCTATACTATTCTTTGCTGTGCAGAAGATTTTTATGCTGATTTTTAATCATGGGCTTCATCAGTCCTGTTAGTGTTGTATTTCTTTTTGCCAATCTCAACAGAGAATAATCATAATAATAAGACTGCATCTGCAATCTTTTGGTCCATTCAATTTATGAGGTATTAAAATATAAACATTTGAAAAATATAGAATACTGCCATTTAGCAAATGTCCATCCAAATTATGCCCAACTGGTTTAAGCAAGTGAATTTGAAAATTTTTTATAAAACAGCAAATCAATCTCTCTGTTTCCCCTGATAAAAATTTGAAATAGAATATTGTAAACCATTCCATATTATTGTACATTTTGTAAATATTCATTATGTGTTCTGTATCATCAATGTGACAGAAAATAATGAATTTATAACATAATTATTGATTATCTTAATGTACAAAGGACAGGCCTTTCAACTGTTATACACTTTGATAGAGATAATGCAAATAATTTTTCTCTTACTGTTCACCTGTGTTGCAGCAATTTAATAGACTAAAATCCCCCCATTTCTACTTAGTCAACTTTCTCACTTTTTCTTTGTTGCTTTTATTAAACAAGGTTAGATTTATTTTCAATTTTTGCTCCATATGCTGAAACTTTGCCTATCTTCACTTTTATAGGATGTAAACAACAACTGCATTGGATACCTGTAAATTTAATTAATCTGTCAATCAATACTTAGCAAATAATTGTTTTGTTTTCAGAACTCTGCTAAAAATATAATTTAAAACACCCTGCTGTATCAATCATCATTAGGAATAATCATACAAAAGTTGCAGCTAAGTACTTTTTGTTATCGATGAGCGTGTCTTGAAACATAAAAGGAAAAATAATTGCTATGTTTTTGGAGATCCCGTGGAAAACCACCTAATTTTCTTTCTCCTATAAACTAAATTCATATGAATTACTGTAGCAAGTCAGTATTGAATATATTAAATGCTTAATTAAATTAGGGAAATTTGGAGTCTAAATGCAGGGCAGATATTATTATATACACATTATTAATAATTGTGCATAAACCATGGACACTTTATGTTTATGTTGTGGCTATCTACTGCTGTGAAACAAATCACCTAAATGCTTGTTGGCTTAAAAGAATATGGATGTTGAGTAGAAATCTGCAATCTGGGTAGCTTTTTATTTCTTCACATAGTGATAAGTGGAGCAGCTCAGAGGAGGCTAGAGAATCCACTTCCAAAATGACTCGCTCACATGGATGGCAAGTCATTGCTGTTTCTCCCTTTATGGGCATCTCTATAGAGTCACCTGGTCATCCTCAAAGCTGGGTTTTAAAAGCAAACACCCAAAGAGAACATAAAAGGGGCTAATTTCTTAAGGTCTGAACACAATAAATTGGCCAGGGTCACCCTTGCTCTCACAAAGCGTTACAGTTACAAAGTCCAGATTTAAGGAGAAATCATAGCTCTTGCTCTTGATGAACCAAGCATAAAAAATGGGGGCCTTGTCTCAAAATTGACTTTTAAATTTCTCCTCAACAAATTTTTCTTAACAACTCCATTAACTTCCAATATAGTAGCTATGATCAAATGTGTTATAAAAGCTATTGCTGAGATATTATCTTATTTATAGGAATAGATTTCCAACTTTTAGGTTGATAATACTTGATTTCACTTGCTTGACCAGTTACTTTTTCAGTTGATGAATTTCGGCACAAAATAAATTTTTAAAAAATTTTTATTTTAAAGATGTGGGGTACAACTCAGGGTTAGTTATACAAATGGTTATTGTACAGGTGAAGTTAGGGTCTCACATTGGTCCCCACATCACCTGGTTTGAGATCAGGTACTCTTATTGATGAAGTGGGCCCCCACCACTCCCTCCCCTGGCAGTTTCCCACTACTGCCAATCCCTTTCTTATAGCATATGATGATTGTTCAGGATCCAATTATGAGTGAGAACATGTGGTACTCAGTTCTTTGTTTCTGTGGTAGTTCACTGATTATAATAGACTCTAAATCCATCCAAGTTGCTGTGAAGTTCACAATTTTGTTCTTCTTTATGGCTGCATAATATTCCATTGTGTATATCACCACATTTTTTTAAATCCGGTCTATTTTCGATGGGCAGTATGGTTGGTTCTGTGTTTTTGTTATTGTGAATAATGCTGTAATAAACATGCGTGCACAGGTATCTTTTTTGTAGAATGATCTGAGTTCCTTCAGGTATATTCCCAGAACAGGGATTGCTGGGTCTTATGGGAGGTCGATTTTTAGATCTTTTAGGAATTGCCATACTGTTTTCCACAGAGGTTGTACTACTTTACACTCCCACTAACAGTGTAGAAGTGTTCCCTTTTCTCCACATCTATTCCAGCTTCTGTTGTTTTTTGAGTTTTTGATGATGGCCATCCTGACTGGAGTTAGGTGGTATCTCAGTGTGACACAAAATAAATCAATCAGATTTTCTTTTCTAAAATTTGGAATTGGGTCTTTGAAAGTGGAGTGATTTTGTATTATGTAAACTCAGAAATGTTGTAAAGACTATATCAAGCTATGTGCATGCAGGTAAAGTAGAATCCACTTAGAAAAAAAGAAATAAGTGAATCAAATAGGGCATAAGAAATAAAGAATAAATGAGAAACAAGCTTCTCAGAGACTTAATTGTTGATCATTTTCAGATTTCATTCCCTCATCATTGATACATTAATTCATACTTAATTAATTTTTTTTCTCTGAGCCAGACCCTGAAGATATCATGGTAAACAAAAAAGACAATTTTCCTGCCTTCAGGGAATCTATATGAAAATGAGGGAGATAGTAAACAAATAGCAAGATAAATATATGAAGAAACATGTTACTTTTAGATAAGGTTGTTTTAGGATTGGAGATAGGCTTTTTACTAAATAGGGCATTTATGAATAGCTATTAATTTTATGTTTAGCAACATATTTTATGTGGATACCATGATAACCAAAGAATCATAATTTTTATTGTAATTCTTCAGTTTAATTTGTTATCAACACTGCAGTGCAAATCTGCAGTAATTATACTGATTCAATGATAAATTATCAAGCTAAGGACTAATAAAATAAAAATAGGGCTTTAGTTCCCTACAATGTATGATACAGGAATATTTTTTTTCTTTTTCCCCTTTTCTTGTCAAAAAGACACTCTTAAAGCAAAAGTTGAGTGTTGAAGCCATGGGCTAGGAGGATCATAGGCTATCTCTCTTTGTCAATCAGCCTTATCCATTGAAAAGCAAGCACCCCTAAAATCATGACAAGAAATAGTTTCACAATTTGGAGACTGGTGCCTGAAGTTAGTTCCCCATCCTCTCATGGAAACTGGGTAATAAAGGTGCAATATTTTATAATGGTTACCTTTTAAAGGGACTGCTTTCAGGTACTTGAGAAAGACATTTCAGTGTTGTAAATTGGCAAGAACCTTTTAAAAAGATTTGTATCTGAAAGGAACAGAAAAAGAATTTGCAATTACAAGGGCTTCAAAAGTAAGTGCTCTAATGGACAGGAGGTCAGTAGCCTTTCTGTTTAGATCATTTAGATTCTGTAAGGTTGGAGGCGAGAGCAAGATCAGGGGCCAAGCAGCAGGAGGAAAACCGCCTAAAGTTTAACCAATCTGAGGGAATAGGTAGACAGATTGATAATTGCAATATTAAGCATATTTATTATAGACATTATGCATATATGATATACAATATAGTATTTTACATTCAGTGCAAATATTATAGTATATTATAGTATTATCATATAGGTATCATATGGTAGTATACATATATGAACATAGTTAAGTGTATGTCTTGTCTTAGTCCATTTGTGTTGCTATAAAGGAATACCTGGAGCTGGCTATTTTATAAAGAAAGGTTTATTTGGCTCTCACTTCTGCAAACTCTACAGGAAGCATGGTATCATTATCGGCATCTGGTGAAAGCCTCAGGATGCTTCCACTCATGGCGGAAGATGAAGGGAAGCTGGCATGATCAAATGATCAGAAAGGCAGCAAGAAAGAGAAACGCGGCTGTGCCAGGCCCTTTCCAGCAACCAGCTCTCACCGGAGCTAATATGGGAGAACTCACTCACTTCTCAGGAAGGACATTAATCAATTCTTAGGGGTCCAGCTCCATGATGCTGACACCTCTCATTAGGCCCCTCCTCCAACATTAGGGGTCTAATTTTAACATGAGTTTTGGAGGAGACAAATGTCCAAATTACAGCCACAGTGAATACATATGTGTTCATAATATTGCTGAAAGTTTCACTCATGAAGTGTCTACATCATTAGCTAGTTCTTGTCTTGTATATTTTAAATAGCTTAGTATCTTTAATACTCACTGTTACCGTACAATATAGTCATCCTTCAGTATTCAAGACCCCAAACAGATATCAAAATCCAAGTCCTTTATATAAAATGCTGTCGTATTTTCACATAATCTATGTGCATCCTTCCATATATTTTCAATCATCTTTAGATTACTTATAATGCCTAATGTAACGTAAATGTTATGAAAAGAGTTGTCATGCTATATTGTTTAGGGAACAATGAAAAGATTTTTAAAAGTCTGTACATGTTCAGTATGGACCAAACCATCCAATTTAAAAAAATACATAATAAAATTGATTGAATTCATGAATGCAGTACCTGTGAATTCACAGGTTTGACAATATTATTACACTCATTTTACTTAATATTTTTGTCTTTTATTTTTTGTTATTTATCTTAAACTGAAGTTTCACTGTGTTGCCCAGCCTGGAGTGTAGTGGCACGATCATGGCTTATGGCAGCCTGGACCTCCTGGGCTCAGGCAACCCTTCTGTCACAGCCTTCCAAATATCGAGACTATAGGCACACCACCATGCGAGGCTAAGTGTTTCTTTCTTTTCTCTTTCTTCATTCCTTCCTTCCTTCCTTCCTTCCTTCCTTTCTTCCTTCCGTCTTTCTTTCTTCCTTCCTTCCTTCCTTCCTTCCTTCCTTCCTTTCTTTCTTTCTTTCTTTCTTTCTTTCTTCCTTTTTGTAGAAACAATGTCTCACTATTTTGCCCAGGCTGGTCTCAAACTCTTGGGCTCAAGTAATTCTTCCACCTCAGCCTCCCAAAGTGCTGGGATTAAAGATGTCAGTCACTGCACCCTGATACACTCATTTTAAAGAATGGAAATGGTGACTCAGAATGGTTAATGCAAATAAATGCAATGCAAATAAATAATAAAACAGGTTATCAAAACTGAAATTTTAAGGAGCAGCTGGATTAAAAAACAGACTTTTTCTGAAAATAGAGGACCTCAGTCTACCTTAGTCCACATAATAAGACATCCTTCTGCTTTTCCCACTTACAAAAAAGATAACCTGATGTTAACCAATGTATTTTTTCTTTCTACTTTATTGGTTGTTCTGTTTTCTTGCTCTGCTATTGCTCAGTATGAGCTGAGGCTAAATAAAACTTGCGAATTCTTATTTGAAACCAAATGAGTCCACTAACAATGGTGACAAAGAGTGATGTCAATGACCAAGCTTTTGGTCTATCTCTCAAAATTGAGAGGCTGACCTAAAAGGAGGCAGGAGGTGCTAAATCAAGCTAAATTTGAACTTTAAGAAGTCTTCATGTAAGTCCTACATAAAACACTGTAACCCAATATAGTACCTAAACAAACTGAAAACCTGACTTAGCAATCTGCCTTTGTAATAAATAGCTAAATCTCTGCCACTCACAATAGTTGAGCATCAATCAGTGGCAGGTGGCCAACTGTTCAAACCTGGTTGAATTAAGGGAAACATCAACCAAGCATTAGACAGTGGAGTTGTCTTTGTCTCTCAGTTCAGTTTTCTGTATATGACTCTCTGTTCTCTGGCTATAAATATAATCTGCACATGTGGCAGGGTGGAGCATACTAAACTATTTTTGGTTTAGACTACTGCACAATTCTAGAATTGCAAATTAAAGCCTGTTAAGATCTGCAAAAGTAGATTTGTTGCAATTTTGTCTTTTAGGAAATATTTATCATGGAGAATGAACAGTCAAAATCAAAATTAGCAGTCTTAGGGAAAGTGAGATAGAAATAAGGGAAGGACATATTTCAAAAACCAGATTTTTATTCTGATGCTATTTGTTTTCCTGTTTGAAGCAAGCACATTTTAAGTTTGCCTGATGTAAATTTTAATTTTCTCACTGTGGGTGGTGCATCCTGTGGGTAAGCTATGTGTCCAAGGAGACATATTAACAGTACCAAGGCACTAGGTGACCATTTTTGTTCCTAAAGCTGTAATGACTCACTAAAGTAAATGAGGTATTTATTAGGCAGCTTAAATGGGTTTTCTTATGTTGAGTATAAAGGCAGAAAATATAGTAGAAGTGTCAAAGTATATGAGTTTCATGCTCTATAGACTGCATGTGACTTCACTACAGAAAAATTAATTTCTTTTGCATTATATCCTTTTTTTTGTTTTGAGTTGGAGTCTCACTCTGTCACCCAGACTGGAGTGCAGTGGCCACTCCCGGCCACCACAGCCTCGCCCTGCTGGGTTCCAGCGATCCTTCCGCCTCAGCCTTCCAAGTAGCCTGAATTACAGGCGCGCACTACCACGCCTGGCTAATTTTTTGATTTATTGTAGAGATGAGGTCTCGCCAAGTTGCCCAGGCCGGTCTCGAACCCACAGGCTCAGGCAATCCACTCACCTCAGCCTCCTAAAGCGTTGAGATTACAGGCTGAGCCACTGAGCCCGGCTTGCATTCTATCCTTTAATAACTACTCCACGACATAAGAAATAAGACTACTTTGTGGATGAGTTACAAATATTATGAAAAAAAAATCATCTATATTGACAGAAAATAAAAAAATAAATTTATATATGAAACTGGTTAAATAAAAACAGAATAAGGCAGCAGTGGCCGTGAGCAGTGTGACACTACACTCCAGTCTGATTGACAGAGTGAGACTTTGGCTAAAAAAAAAAAAAGAAATGAAAAACAGAGTAAGTCTTATTGGATAGCAAATACCATGACTTTTTAAAAGGACTATCGTGCAGATATGAGTTTTATTTTTTGTTTGTTTCTATTTTATTAAATGCACCTCTTTTACTCCATCAAGTAATCACTAATGGAAGTGTTTAAAGTACTCTCCATATAAGAAAAGAAAAAAAAAATAGATGTAATTTGACAAAAGTCATGTGGATTTGAGAATAATTGAAAATATCATAGATTATATATGTAATGAGTAAAATATGTTTTATTCATAACCATTAATAAATGACTAATTTACTTAATCCAAAGAATTGCCATTCACATACCACTTGAAAACATAATTAAAACTCAGTGAATTAAATTAGAATAAAATATTTTTTATTCTTAGAATACATATGCTCTGAGAATATGGCTCAAACTGATATCATTTATCAAATATGTTCTTTGTTATAGTCGCATTATTGAGTACTTTATATACATATTTTTAAAAAAATTCTTACAACTACTATCAGTGATTTCCTTATAAGAAAGAAGTTCTCCAAATATGGTTAAATAACTGTCCCTGAGTAATAAAAACAGTAAGTGGTAAAGCTAGAATTTACAAGTAGGTCTAATTTTAAATCACTTGATGTGGAATTATTATTTTTTTAAACACAAATTAAGATTGCTAGAACTACCTATTAAAAAAAGTAAAGCTAAAATGGATGAAGATTAAAATGTATTATATAAGTATTTAAATAATTATTCACCATTACCTTTTGATGTTATCCCCCTTCAACACTGTTGCATATGATTTGACCAAGAATATTATTACCTATATACAAAAATAGTTTCTTCATTATTACTGCAAGCAAATTACCCCAAAATTTAGTGTCTTAATACAATCATTTTATTTTGCTCCAGGTTTTAGGAATAGCTAAGTAGGCATTTCCAGCTTAGAGTCTCTAATTCAGTTGCCATAGATGTTGATTTAGTTTCCAGAAATCCAAAATGGCTCATTTATCTGGCTGAACATTGACACTGTCTGATGAGTGCTCATCTGGGGCTAGCAATCTGAGTGCCAAATGTAGCTTTTCCAGCATGACAATCTCAAATTGGTCAAACATCTTACATAATGGCTGCTGCCCTTTAGAGTGAGCATCCCAAGGGTGTGCTTAGAAGTCACAGAGTATAACTTCTGTTGTTAAAAACAACTTACTAAGATTCAACAAAAGGGGACATAAACCTCATCTCTTATTGAAAGTTGTGTCAAGAAACTTGCAGACATGTTTTACAACTGCCACCACTATATTGCGGATGCATATATAACACAAATACAATGGAAACATTTATAGCTACAATAGACAATTCATTTTAAACATATAAATAGTTATTTTTAGTTTACTATCCTTTTTTCTATTTGAAAATATTAAGCACATCAATGTTTGAAATACTAAAAATAATAATATAATTTTTAAAAGTATCCAGTCTCAAATCCAAAGAGAACTTACTATATTATGTTTCTTTATAGTCATACTAAAATAAAAAATATGACTAAGATTGAATTATATTAAAATATTATTAGCTATGCTTCTTAGTGTCCTAGACTATGTATATATCAGTTGAATAATATTTACATAGTCAAGAATGGCTGTCGTGTAATAATTAATCATTAACTCATAAAAAATGGTTTTGTGGGGAATATAAAACTATGCATTGAGAACTAAATATATTTCATAATTATATAGAAATAAAATAAATGGAATGAATAAATAGTGGGCTTCTGTTGATTATTTTCAGTTTTTCCTCATTATAATATTTAGAAACGTTTACTTGTGAGCTCAGGAGAATTGTTTCTATTCTAGCAGTTTCTTCTGATCCAATTTTTCTCCACACAAACTTTCTGCTTCATGCTATTTAATTTGCTAATTTTAGAAACCTTAGCATTATTATTTGCAAGCAATTCTCAATCTCTTATGAGTCAACAGCTTGCAGTACACTTTAGTGTATTTATCAATAAATTTCCATGGAGATTTTCTACCTTCCTAAATATTTTTCAAAACAGTGACTTTCTAACTTACTAAAAAATGGCTTTATTGAACAGTTTCTTATTGTAACTCATTCTTTCAGTGTAAGGATTACCAGTTGCTTTCCCTACAAATACCAGAATTCTGTTGTCGTTTATTGCAAATGTATTAAAATGGTTTTAATTCACTTCCTTTAGAGATTTTCTGGATCTTGCTCATTGGATGGAAGCATGAACAGTGGCAATTCATTTGTTATCTCTTCACACTGTTTTGCAAGTAGATATTCAAATGCCATACCTATTTAAAGGTGAATGCACATGCATATTTTAAAAGGATACATAATTTTTTTTCATTTGGAATATCTTCAATTATATTCAGTCTTTGCCTCCTGTCTTCCTAACAAATGCAATGACAATGTATTTATAATAGACATTTTTTTTGTCTGTCTAATCACTTGTATTCACTTTTGAGTTTCTAACCCTGTAAATGTTTCATAAATTGTCATTTTATCTCAGGTACTCATGCATCAAGTTGAATTCTGTCAAAGGCTTTTGACCCAAATTTTGATTCTGGGTCCAAGACTCAGAAGGCCAATTGTAGTACACAACCATACAGATATTAAGAACCATTATTCTGAGAACTACTTATAAAGGCTTTTCTTGAATTTTGTAATATACTCCCATATCCTTCCCACAATTTATATTTAACCTAGTATATCTTACTTAAACTAATGTGAGTTGCTTCATATTGTTTTCAGCTGAAATGTTCTTTCTTTTTTTTAATAAAGATGTGTGGTCTCAAAAGAAGATATACAGACAGCCAACAGACACATGAAAAGGTGCTCAGCCTTATTCATTATCAGAGAAATGTAAATCAAAACCACACTGAGATACCACCTAACCCCTGTAAGAATGGTCATCGTTAATAAAACAAACAACAACAGATGCTGGTGAGGATGTGGAGAAAAAGGAACACTTTTACATTGCTGGTGGGAATGCAAACTTGTACAACCTCTCTGGAAAATAGCCTGGAGACTTCTGAAAGAACAAGCAATTGACCTTCCATATGACCCAGCAATTCCCCTATTGGGAATGTACCCGGAGGAACTCAAATTATCCTACAAAGAAGATACCTGCATGCGAATGTTTTTATCGCAGCTCTATTCACAATAGCAAAAACATGGAACCAACTGTGTTGCCCATCGAAGCTGGACTGGATTAAAAAAATGTGGTACATATACACAATGGAATATTATGCAGCCATAAAGAATGACAAACATATGGACTTTGCAACAGCCTGGATGGACTTGGAGTCGATCATACTCAGTGATTTATCAAAGAAACAAAGAACAGAGTTCTATATATTCTCACTCATAAGAGGACCTTGAACAATTACAATGCTATAAGAAAGCAATTGGCAGTAATGGGAAACTGTTGGAGAGGGGTGGGGGGGGATTGGCAGTTGAGGGAAACTGCTAGGGCAGGGAGGAGCATACCTCATTAACGGGGGTACCTGCATGATCAATGTTTGTATACCTAACCCTGAATTGTATCCCACATCTTTACATTAAAAATATAAAATATAATAATAAAAAAAAGAAATCAGGTTTCCGATTTATGGGACTGGGTTTGTTAAACTCTTGTTAAATGATAACATATTACATATTGTTTTGTTATTATTCACAACAGTTACTGAGGTAGCCAAAAGTCAACAGTTTTATTTTAAATAATCCTTATCCATCAAGGTATTTTTCCCCCTCTTTGAAAAGCAAAACAGACAGACCATTGACACAGAAATATAAATTAAAATTACAACTCTCGGAAATAATTGTAGGTGTAGTTTATTTATTTATTTTACAATATATTTCTGTCTTAATTAGTGATATCTTTCCAGCCATTGTTTACTTTGCATTATGGTCAGTGAAATAAATTCAGTAATAATATTATTTTCTCTTTCATGAAGTTTTCCCTGTAATAGAGCAATACAATAGGTTGTTAAGAATATCTCCAGCTTGAGGGAAAGACAATAATAACACTTCTCAGATGCTTTATAAAAATACATCATTTGAAGGAAAATAGATTGTTTTCCTCAGGCTAGCAGGTTACTTTTTAAATTACATCATAAAATCCCATTATATTATTTAATGCATATACATATTGATTGACTGCTCACCATTTGGAAAACAGTGCAAATTGCTGGAGATAAAAAGCTATTCTATATTGACATCGTGCTCGCCTTCCTCAACTTCTCAGCTTGACAGGCAATTTAATCTGACACATGCCTTTTAAGATAAATGAAATAGTTATGAACACAAATGAGCATTCACTTAACTAAGCCTTGGAGATGGCAATTTATGTCCAGAAAATTATTCTTAGAATAAATAGCTAAAGTTAGACATAAAGGAGTTTACCTTTAAGCAGAATGTTGCTGTGATCACAGGAAGATAAGCTTCATAAAACGCTGTGAAATAGTTATTACCCATAGATCCTCCATTTAGAACATAAGGTACAAAGGTTAAATAGCATGGCTAAGTTCTTTATTTTATTTTTTTATTTTAAAGATGTAGGGTACAATTTAGGGTTAGGTGCATAACTGGTCATTATACAGGTGAAGTTTGGACCTCCCATGGCCAAATTCTTATAGCTCCTAAGTGACAGAAGGCTGTACTTAAAGAACACAGTTCTGGAGTTCTTATCACTACCAAATTACTTCTAGCAAAGCACTAGAAGAGCATACCACAACACAGCTATACGCTCACTGAAATATCTGATATATATAATAACACTGAATCAATAGTAGCGTTTATTACTCTCTCATTTAAATATTTACATTCTGTTCAACTTATTTCATCCCTTAAATTAGTTATTTTCAAACAATTATGAAAAGATGTATCAGAAACTATTCATTGTGTCATTCATCTTGTGTGATATTTTTCTGTTCAAAATTGCTTTATCCACATTGAAATTACCTATAATTTTTCACATTCCCAACAGGAGATTTAAAGATAAGTATGCCAGATGGCTTAGTCTTGTCTTAACAGAGGGGGGTTCATACACTAACAATGGTGTAAACTAG
>CAUYQG010107487.1:0-40921 GCA_963574415.1 Tarsius wallacei
CATCATTATTTTTCAAAGGCCCCTACACTCTCATCAAACCATCATTGTCTCTTGAATAACAGTAAAGTATTGACTGGATCATCAAACTGAGAGGTGCAGAGATCCTGATTGCTATCATCTCAGCCTTGGGGTTTCAGAGGCGGAAGGATCGCTGGAGCCCAGCAGGTCGAGGCTGCGGTGGCCGGAAGCAGCCACTGCACTCCAGTCTGGGTGACAGAGTGAGACTCCAACTCAAAAAAAAAAAAAAAAAGAAAAAAAAAAAAGAAAAATAATGATAATAGTGGCAATAATAGATGATATTGACTGAGTGCATATACTTATGATAACTGAGTTCAGGTCAGTACATTTAATCATCCCAACTATTCTATGAAGTAGGATACAACTATTATCCCCATTTTACAGATGAGGAACCTGAGGCTGAAAAAGGTTAAGGCACTTGACAAATGCGACCACTTGAAAAAGACAAACAGGGTTTGAATTCAGAGTTTCTACTACTAAAAGTTGATAACTTTTGGCCAATCAAAACTTGGGTGTAGCTGGGCTCGGTGGCTCAGCCTGTAATCCCAACACTTTGGGAGGCTGAGGTGAGTGGATTGCCTGAGCCCACGGTTTCGAGACCCGCCTGGGCAACTTGGCGAGACCTCATCTCTACAATAAATCAAAAAAATTAGCCGGGCTTGGTAGCGCGCACCTGTAGTTCCAGCTACTTGGAAGGCTGAGGTGGAAGGATCACTGGAGCCCAGCAGGTTGAGGCTGTGGTGGCCGCCCGGCCACTGCACTCCAGTCTGGGCGACAGAGTGAGACTCCAACTCAAAAAAAAAAAAAAAGTCGGGCATAGCCTTCAGCTGGTGGTGAGTTTCACCTGGGTCATTACATGCAATTCTATTAGAATTGCTCTCCCCACACTATGGGAAAATGCCTAATCTATAATGATAATAGATATCCTTAACTGACCAGTTTGCGCTTTCCTATTTAACCTAAGCATAGCCTCAGATTCCTTCTTAACACAAATTTTTGCAGCAACCATCCAACTGACCAGAATTGGCACATAGGATGTGAATGATTTCCCCTCCCTAATCTGAAGGATTTGCATGGGTTCCAAGTGACATTAGCCAGAAATATATTTCTAGTGAATCAAAGAAGCAGGCAGACTGCCTTTTTTTTGCTGAACACTTATAATAAATGGTTACCAAAAATGTGATCATAGTAGCTATTCTCTTATAGTTTACTCTTGTTAGAATTGATTTCTAACTTAACATAATTTGAGGTTGCTTATAATAAAAAGCTTACAATCTTTAACTGAACATTTAAAAATCATTTTAAACTGTAAGAACTGGAAGAAGATAATTTTGCCAAGAATTTTATGTAGCATTGTTACAATGTCTTAAAATGAAATCTATCCCTGAGTTTCCTGATAGCCAGATAATAAAGGGCAAGAAGATGTGTTGTGTGAGTTCTCTTTGCCTGAAAGTAATACACGGGCAAGTATAAACTGATAGCTTGTGGGTGAATCTGGCCTCAAGTTTATTTTGTTTAACTGTACATAGTTTAAAATCAGGAGAGTCCCCTTGGAAATCCAATCTTGTTTTAAATACGATAAGATATGGTCAATCCATGCTCATATTCCTCAGGTTCAACAGGCAGTTGGAGCTGAGTAGTGGTTGTTACTTTGGACCACAGGCAAGCTCCTGTTTGTTGCACTCCCCAGTATTCTCTATTGTTTATTTCCTTTATCATCTGCTTGGTCCCCTTAAGGACTCAGATTTGTGGTCTGGTTGAGAATATGAAATGTACACATCGCCTTGGGTCTATTCTACCCGTTGAAGCCAGAGTGATCCTGTTAATTTGCATATGAGATCATGTCAGTGTAAATGTCAATGCCCCTAATAAAGCCCACAGGCTCTGCTTGAGCTCCACCCCCTCACCTGCCCCTTTAATACGCCATCTTGACTTTGTTCCCTTTTGCTCACTGACCCTGCCTCATTACTCCTTCTATGTTTCCAGTCTACCACATATGCTCCTTCCCCCCCGGGGCCTTTGCTCACTCTCTGCCTGGAACCTCTGGAACTTGAGCATGGCTGCTAGCTCAAGTCTCTGCTCAACTGTCACCTGATCAGTGAGGCCTTTCCTGACCACCCTAAAGAAAACGGACCTCCCCCACACTCTCTACCACTAAACCTGCTCCATTGTTCTCCAGGGCATTCACTGTTATCTGCCCTATTTCTGTTGCTGCGTATCTGTTTATTTTTTGTTTTTGCACTGGGCAATGTAAATTCTCTGGGGAATGGGAATGGGAGCGGGGGCTGGGGGCTGGGGCTTATATCTAGCACTAAAGCAGTGCCTGGCACCTAGGAGACACTGAATGTGGGGTATGAATGCATAAATGTCCATGATTGGTCAACATTAATCTGTGAAACATACATATATAATCTCAAATAAAGATATCTTTATGTAGATATAAAGATTAGCAGTATAAAGATGCATTGTTTATCTTGGACTGTAAAGATACAATGCTATAAAGACAGCTATATTTATATCTATAGTGCTTCCAGATTAAAGGCCAAACAATGACCAGTAGTCACAGAAGGCAAGGACAATGGGAATGCTGTTTACAGTTTCCTTACAAACTGTTTCTGTGAGCTTCTTTTCTTTATAAGTGCTCTTAACCCTTTGTGTGATTGTTGGATTCTTTCTTGAAATAGCCCCAGTTGGCCAACGCTTCCCTATCTGACAGGTTAGAATCCAAACATGGGTGCTTAGATTTACACACAGCCCTTACAAATGGAGAGGTGAACAGGACTAGGATTGAAGCAGCCTGGTGCCCCTTCCCAGCCAGGTGTCTTCTCAGGCTGGCTGGGTGAGGAAAATCCTGACTGCATGTGCCTGGCCTTATCCCTTAGAATTCCCCATAGATATGCTATGTGTCTGCCCAGTGTACTCCATGGTCCTAAGCCCATGCCGTGTGCCATGCATTGCTGCCTCTCTAGCTCACCCTAACAGGAGCCCTCCTGGATCTGGGAAAGTCTTAGGCAGACACCCACTGACCCAGAAATGTGTCCTTCTCCAAGGCCAGACTGGTACTGCCTGCGGCTCTGGGGAAAATCCACTGTGGTTGGAGACATTCAACCGCCCTGAGCCTACTTTCCCTGCTGTTGTATGCATTCCTGCAAGATACAGGCACGTCAGCCCCCAGTTGTAGATGAAATGGGCGAAGAAGGATTGTACTGGGCCTGGAAACCTGTGCTGGCAGAGCTGTCAGCAGGTGGGGGACCACTGTGTCTGCCTCACTACCTCTTCCTTCCTCCTGCTGCCAGACACCTCCAAAGGCCACCCACTCAATTCCCATCTCCCAGATTCTCACTTCCTAGCAGTTAAAGACCAGAAGAGGATGGTGGGGGCTTCTACTTAGAGGCCACCCACCAGTGCCAAGAAGTTTGGCGTGCCTTAGGGCGTAGTCATTTCACTCCCAAATCTTACAAAGTACCTCTGCCAGGGGAAACTTTCTTTCCTCCCTCAGGAAGCCACTTCCGGAGGCAAGCTTCAGGAGAAAAGGAAAAGCAGATGTCAGCCCGTGACACAGAATAATCGATTTGCTCAGTGCTTGTATTTTCCTACCAATTTTGTATTTTTCAAAAAGGACAATAAAACAATTGTACTCTCGGCTAATTAATGACAAGCTGGTAAAAGCATCTCCTCATTGTTCCATTTATTTCTCCATTTCTCCCAGTTAACAGCCCTGTCTCTGAAATGAATCAATGTCGTTTACACAATGCTGTCACCCCATTGTTCCTTTATCATCCTCCATTTTCATAAATCGGGGTGTTAATCCCTTAATGGCTTTTCTCAGTGCTTAAAAAAAAAGGAAAAAAAAGAAGGAAAGAAAAAAAAAAACCCAGCCCCTGCTCACTCTTAATCCTCCATAGACAATGGGTGTTTGCACAGGCGGCCTTGCAATTTGTTTACTCAAGCAAGCAGGTCTGGTTGGGGATTTAGCCCTTTCTGTTTGTTGGCTAAACAGGAGCCTCACCTCCTCCCCTTCCCCAGGTAGGATGGGCCCCAGCCCTAGCGGGAGCCACCCACCTTTGCACTGATGGCCCAGGAAGGCCTTGATGCCAGATGGGAGGACAAGATGGGACACAAGGACTTCCTGCTCTTCTTGGGCTCCCCAACCACAGTTCCGGTGCCTTCTCACTCACTTTCCACAAGGGTAGAGGTTTATAAAATGGGGTCCCTGGACCAGCAGCATCAGCATCACCAAGGAACTTAGAGATACAAAGTCCCAGACTCATCCCAGACCTACCAAATCTGAAACTCTGGGTAAGGTCCAGCAATCTGTTGTCTCAAGCCTTCTAAGTGATTTCTGATACACCCTGAAATTTGAGAACTACTGTCCTAGGGGATTCAATTCTTATGTTAAAAAGTAAATATATGGAAATAAAGTTGATTTCATTGAATAAATATTGGCTGACTTGTGGTCTTTCTTTAGCAAGACTCTGGCACCTAACATTGAATCAGAGCTGGTGCCTGCCTCCCTGAATTTCCCAGTCTAGTGAGCAGGCTGCCCCGGGGTTGGACCCCTCTCCCGGACCCCTGTCCTGACTTCCTCTTCACTTCTCAGTCTCTGCACAATGACTGGCTCAAAGTGGTAGGCATTATTATTATTACCCAGAAATGGGACAACAGATATTGCCTTATGATCAGCTCAGTACCCCTGAGTGGTGTGGCACAGACAATGGGTCATCCCCACACCAGCCTGGGAGATGAGGAACAAAAGCATCCAGGGATATTGCAGTAAGAGTGGAGAGGGAGCCAAGAGCCCTGCTGCATAAGGATCTGGGTTTAAAAGAATCTCATGTGTCATCACTCAGTGAACACGTCCTACCTGTGCAAGCCTCTGGAGCCTTAAAGGCGAATCAGAAGGTGCCTGTCCTTAAGGAGTTACCAGTCCAGTGAAAGCACAAATAATTTCAGAAGCAGCTTGCAAAGTCCCTTGGAGAATGTTGCGATAGCCCATCTGAAATAGCACGAAGAAGGCCTGATCACCCCAATGAAGCTGGTGATGGTGGTGGTGGTGCTAGAGGTAGTGGAGGTTATGAAGGTGGTAGTGGTGGTGGTGGTGAAGGTGGTAGTGATAATAATGAAAGTGGTGGAGGTGGAGGTGGTGATGGTGGTTGATGGTAGATGTGGTGGTGGCGGTAGAGGTAGTGAAGACGGTGAAAATGATAATGGTAAAAATGGTGATGGGATGAAGATGGTAGTGATGATGGTGAAAGTGGTGGTGGTGGTGGTGATAGAGATGATGGTGATGGTGGTGGTGGTGGCAGAAGTGGTGGTGATGGTGGTGTTAGTGGTGGTGGTAGAGAGTTGTTGATAGTGGATGTGGTGGTGGTGGAGACGATGGTGGAGAGTTGTTGATAGTGGATGTGGTGGTGGTGGAGACGATGGTGACAGGGGTGGTGTTGGAGGTGTTGGTGGAGGTGGTGATGGTGGAGGTGATGATGGTGACGGGGTGGTGTTAGTGATGGTGGTGGAGGTGTTGATGGTGAAGGTGATGTTGATGGTGAAGGTGATGTTGATGGTGAAGGTGATGATGGTGGTGGTTGTGGTGGAGGTGTTGGTGGATGTGGTTTTGGTGGAGATGATGGTGATGGTGGTGGTGTTGGAGGTGTTGGTGGAAGTGGAGATGATTGTGATGGCGGTGGTGTTGGAGGTGTTGGTGGAGGTGGTGATGATGGAGATGATGATGGTGATGGTGGTGGTGTTGGTGGAGTTGAATATGATGGTGGGGTGATGGTTGTGGTTTTGGAGGTGGTGGTGGTGGAGGAGATGATGATGGTAGAGGTGGTGGTGGTGGTAGAGATGATGGTGATGGTGACGCTGGTGGTTTTGGAGGTGCTGGTGGAGGAGGTGGCAGTGTGGTAAACAAGGAGGGGGTAGTGATTTGTGGTAGTTTTACAGAGAAGATCCCTTATTTGAACCTTTCAGTCTGAGATAGAGTTCTCCATGTAAACTTGAGTTAAAGGAAAACATTCAAGGCAGAATAAAATCAGGGTGAGCTCACAGGTAGTCGGTGCCTTCTTTTCCTCTGGCTGAGTGGAACAGAGACACACAGACCTGTTTTCAAATCCTGGTTGTCCTCTTCAAAGTAGAGGACCTGGGTTGAGCATCTTGGCTGTTCTCGGCTTTACAGTCAGCAGCTGTAAGGCGTCTCTTCATGCCCTCCTAACATTTGCTGATTGACATAGAATGGTAGACATTATTATTGTTACTATTATCGCCTCTATTGGCTACCTTAGAATGAATAGGTACTATCTCTATGAGAATCAAAACCATCTACCCCAGATGGCTCACTTTTACAGTAACAGGTTTTTCTATTCCATTGTTTTCATTAGCATAACTTCACTATTCCAGCAATACTCTTGACCAGTCTAATTAACTGTTCATTACAGGAATATCCTGAAATGCCAGCAGCTCTTCAAAATTCAACACTTTACACTCTAAGATTCTGAAACAATCTCCTCAAAATCCTCACCTGGCTGATTCCCTCTATCATAAACTATCATAACATGGTCCTGATCTGATTCTAACCAACACTCTTCCCTCTGGGAAAACCCTCTTTAAATCAGACCTCAGAATCTTAGTAAGCATGATCTTGCCCTTCGCTCTTTAAGATGCTACCTGTCTTCGTCCATTTGTGTTGCTGTAAAGGAGTATTTGAGGCTAAGTCATTTATAGAGAGAAGAGGTTGATTTGGCTTATGACTCTCTAGGTTGTACAGGAAGCATGGCACTGACATCTGCTTCTGCTGAGGGCCTCAGGCTGCTTCCACTCATGACATGAGGTGAGAGGGAACTAGTGAATGCAAAGATTACATGGAGGGAGAGGAGGAAAGAGAGAGGAGGGTGGGGCCAGGCTCTTTTAAACAACTGGCTGCCATAGAAACTAAAAGAGAGAGGTCTCTTTCACCCTAGGAGCTTTCATCTATTCATGATGGATCCGCCCCCCCTGACCCAAACACTTCCCATTGGGCCCTGTCTCCTACACTGGGGATCAACTTTTGACAAGAGGCTTGGAGGGGTCAATATCCAAACCACAGCACTACCAAAGGTCAATGAGGCAGCATCATTGGAGTGATCCTCATTGAAGTGACCAGTTGATTCAACTTTGTTTTATCAGCAGGTTATTAGTGATATCTGGAAAGTCAGCATTTAATATCTGTGATAAAAGCCATAGACCTCTACAACTGCATATTTGCATGACCTAATTCAGAGGCCTATGGAAGCTTCTGCTGCTACACGAAACTTCCCCATTGTTGCTTTAGGAAATGGAAGTGGCTGGAGTAAGTTGGAAACTGTCTGGAAGTCTCAAGGCAATTTAAAATTCTTTCCCATAATTTGAAATTATCTATTTGCTTGTGATCATTTGCTTGATGTCATTTTCCCTGCCAAAACTATAACTTCATAGAGGCAAGTACTGTATGTCTTTGTTCATTTGTCTCTTGCTTCTAAAAAAGTGCCTGACACATGGTAAGTTCAGTGACTGTCAAATGAATGAATGAGTGAAGGAAGGGATCTGGGTTATAACCCTGGATCTGCTACTGTTTCGCTGTGTGCCTTTGGGCAAGTCCTTGCTCTCTCTGGGCCCATGTTTCCCCACAGGTACAATAGTGGGTGAAAGGACCCCTGGGTCCCACATCTATGTAGGCAGCAGTTATGCTTCCAAAGATGGCAGCAGCACCTTGGGCTTTGAAGCAGCCTGGGTCAGGTGACTGATGACTGCCCTGCTTGGGACCTGAGGTTGGCAGCTCCAGTATTCACAGCAATTAATTTCAGATTCTCATGTCTGATTCTTTTTCAGTCCCTGAGACTTGGCAGGGTGGGCAGAGGCTGGGATGGTTCCTATTTTCAGCCACTACATTCATGTAAAGCGTTGTCTTCCCTGCTTTCCCATGGCCCTTTTGGGGTGTGGGTACCTGGGCGCACACTTTGAGTGGTCCTCAGTGCCATGTGGTAGCAGGAGTCCTCGACCCCTTTCCTCGTTTTTCTCCTGGTCATGTTGTTTGTCTTCTCCAACCCTTGGCACAGCCTGCTCTGGGGAAGGGGATGCTATCAGTCATTTGCACTTCTCTGGGGATTTACATTTCTCCAGGGAATGCTATCCACCATTTACAACACTCTAGGGATTTATATTTCTCCCCTCCAGTTGTTTATAGTTAGGATCTCCCATTATGAATCACAAGGTTTGGCTGATTCTAACCTTACAGATGGTTCCTGACTTCCCAGTGGTGTGACCTTGGACAAGTTATGCAACCTCTTTATTGTTTGAGTTCATCATCTGCAAAATGGCATAATGCTAGTAGCTGCCCCATGGGTTGTTAGTATAATAAAACATGAGGACTGAGCTTGGTACACAGTATGTATGTCACGGCCATTAGCCACCATCTCATCCCATAAAGTGCATGGTCACACCTGAGTCGAAGTCCAGGCTCTGTGAGATACTACTACTCAGCAACAAAAAGGGTGAACTTTAGATATAGGGAATGATGGCTGTCAAAGCCTCTATGATGAGTGAAAGAAGCCAGTCTCAGAACATGACGTATGATATAAACCCAGTCATATGACACTCCCAAAGAATTGGGCTATCGTGATAGAGGATTGATCAGCGGTGGGTGGGGATTAGGGGATAGAAGTCAAGGGAGGGTTTGGATTTTTTTTTTTTTGGTAAGAGACAGGGTTTTGGTCTGTCACCCAGGATGGAGTGCAGCAGTATGATCATAGCTTATTGAAGCCTCCAGCTCCTGGGCTCAAATGATCCTCCCACCTCAGCCTTCCAAGTAACTGGGATTACAGTTGTGCTCAACCATGCCTAGCTATTTTGTTTGTTTGTCAGTTTTTGTAGGGGCAGAGTCTGGATATGTTGTCTGGCTAGTTTGAAACTCCTGGCCTCAAGCTATCCTCTGGCCTTAGCCTCCTAGAGCACTGGGATTACAGGCATGAGCCACTGTGCGTGCTTATGTTAGATTTGTAATGGGAGACGTTGGGGTAATGGAACTGTCTGTATCCTGATTGTGATAGTAGTTACATGATTCTATACATGTGTTAAAATTCATAAAGCTGTGACCGCCTCAAAAGTTAATTTTTTGTATGATAATTTTGAAAGATGGCGAAGCTGGATAAATGTTAGCTTTATTTAGCAAAATGCTGTTACCTTCTTTCCCCTGGCAAGATAAAAAAAAAGATAACATCCTCAGATGTTTTGAAAAGCAGAAAGTTCCCTACAAAGTGCCTCACTGTAGAGAAGCAAACTTCCACGTTTGAAATCTGCTGCAAACCACTCCTGGGCTCTGTAGGGAGGCCCAGGCAGGTGGCAACTCCAGATCAGAACCTGGGTGTGGGGAAGCTGGTGAAAAACCCTGCGGATTGTGTCAAGAGACTCACATGTGCGCTTCCTAGTGATTCTGAGGTGCAGCTATAATTGCTGCTCTTTCCAAATAAATCCTTCAGATTAAATGGATATCGAGTGTGTAAGTTCAACGGTTGCTCACAGCACGCGAACCTTGTCAAAGTTCAGAGTGAGTCAGTCTAGATTAACAGGAGGAAGTTGGCAAACATTGTTTTAGTCTTAACACTATCATTTTGTGCTGGTGTTGAATGTTTACATTTTTGGGAGCGAAAACTCAGGCCAGATAAGAAAGCCTGGGGCAGCACTTGGGAGTCAGGAATCTTGGCTTGGTAACAAAGTCGTATAATTTAGGGGAGAGACCTTTCTCTCTCAGCCTCAATTTTGCCACCTGCTCCTTGAGAGTAGAGTGGGTTAAATTTGATCATCTCCAAGGTTCTCTCCTATCTGCCTATAACTGAGACCAGCTCCCTTCTTTCTATTTTCAGGGACATAGCTTTTGCCACTATGTGGCCTCTGTTTAGAGAACACTTCACAACATCACCAAGGCAATCCTAAGTCTGTCTTGAATTTGATGAGCATTTTTTTCCCATTTGCCTGCCCAAAAGGGATTCTCTGAGCAAACTTGTGTACAAATGTCAACAGGCTTTGCAGAGCATCCGAGCAACGTGCCCAGAGGTGCCGTTAGGAGGTTGGAATTATGAGGTGAGCAGTAAGAAGCCAAAAAATCAGGGAGCCACTTGAGCAGAGAGTATAAACATAAATATCCCTGAGCAGGCCCCAGCACTGGGTTTTTTATGTTGATGTGCTAATATGTTATCCACTAAGGGTTTATTTATGCCGTTTTGGTATTCCCTACAATTCATTTATCTGCATAAGGAAGAGGCGCTAACAGGACAGTTCCTCATGAACAACATCCCTATGTGATCCCCACCGCTGTTTATAATCCTTCATGCCCAGATCTATAATTCATGAGCTGATGGCCTGGTGGCAGTTTCCATAAAGGCCATGCCGGGCACCCAGTCGTTAACGTTCGCACTGTCATGCATGGAATCGAAATAAGCCCACTTTCCTTCTATTCATCACGACGCCACCGACGTGTGGGCAATGATATTATCCAAATATTATTAAAACTTTGAACCCTGTCCCCATAAATTATGGCCGAATGGCTCCGTGGCCATTAGGAGAGGGGGATGGATGGGCTTCAGTTGCCGCCAAGTAATTATGTGCTTAAAAGGAAGCGTGGCCGAGCATCGCCCTAGTGAAAAAGAGAGAAGCGAGGATCATTTGTTACTGCTGCAGCGCTCGAAGCCGGACCGTTCAGGCAGGTCAAGTCAACCTTACAGAAGGACAATTATCTGCCTAGAGAGACCAAACATCTGTTATTAAGTATGTACAGGCATCAAGGCAACATGCTAGAAATCTTGTCCACTTCAAACACTTGGCGTATTCCACACAACACCCCCTTCGCGTTTTGTTACTGCAGCAGTCAGCTTTGAAATATGCCCTATCTTCCCTCCCCCGGCCCCTCGCTTTAATGTACCCTGCAGCTGCTAAAGATGGTGTTGTAACTTTAGAGGAACCTTGCTATCTTTCTCTGGCTCCTTAAGTAATAATAATAATTTTTTTCCCTCCCAAATTTTCTTTTGCATTTATTCATTATTCAAGGAGTATTGCCATGGCAGAGATAGACAGTTTAAAAACACAAACCATGTTTACAGGAGAAACTGGATCTTCTTTGATGCATGTATCTGTAGCAACGAGTAGTCTGTTACAGTGCACAGGAGAGAGATTGTGCTGTGTTAGGAAATAATATATAGGGAAGGGAAGTCCCAGAACTGGTTTTGGTACCACCAAACTTGTGCCCACTTCTTTTCCACCACCGTCATATGATCCTCTTGCCAGCCTGTCAGGACCCAGGTGTATGGAAGGCAGAAGAATGAGACACTGGCCCTGGAAAAGAAGACAGTGCTGTATTATGGCAGATCTTGAACACCAGACTTTTTCAGGTTCTTTGGGGTTTTGTGGACCATGTGTGTGAGAATGCTGGGGGAGGGTGAGGGAGAGGGACCCTAGAAGTCAGGTAAGATGAGGTGGGGAGCAGATCAGGCTACAGGGGCAGAAATGAGTGGGTAGGATGACAGCCTGAGAGCAGTGGGAGTGCCCAGGGAGATAACTTTGCAATCACTCCAGCTGAGCATTTCCAGACAAGAATCACCAGAGTGCAATTTTCCTCTCATAAAGATTCAAAATATAATATCAAGTAAGGAGAATTGGGCCATGTTTGTGGAGGAGGAAGGGACAACACTTCTTTGCGAAATAACGTAGTAACAACAGAGCAGATTTTTTTTTTCTCAAAGAGAATGGAATCTCCAGCTCTTGTAGGGTCTTGCAATCTGAGCATCTTAAAGATATATGAAGTCTGGATTTGCTTCAAAGTAATCCAGCAGGGATGGGTAGGGATAAAACAAAATTGGCCCTGAGTTAATCATTGTTGAAGCCGAGGAATGGGCACAGAGGGGGTTATTAGACTACTCTCTACACTTTTGATTATATCTTAAACATTTTCCTAATTTAAAAAAATGTCAAGCAGTAGAACTCCTTTCTGATGTGAATTATCTAGAGAGGCAGCAAAGACCCCCATCTCCCAGGACTGAGTTCTATGAACATAAACCCAGAGAAGAGAAGCCAAGATGGACTCATGGGCATAGTGTGTGGGACTCTCTGCTCTGATCCATCCTGTAAACACTTTTTTCCAGAAGAACCTTCTTAAAACAAGGCTTCATCACTCCCCTACTCAGGAGTCCATGAGGGCTTTGGCTCAACTGCACCAGCTTAAATTTCTTCGTGTGGTGTTTAAGATCTGCCATAACATGGCGACATCTTCTTTTTCAGGGCCAGTGTCTCATTCTTCCACCTCCTTCCATCTGGGTCCTGACAGTGGTGGTGGTAGAAGAGAAGTAGGCACAAGTGTAGTGGCACCAAAACCAGTTCTGAGACTTAACCTCCCTATGTATCCTTTCTCTGTATGTCAGGGTCTCAGTTCCAGTGGACTGGCTTTTGACCCTTGGCCTCTCTTCCTTTGGTGAGTGCTAGGAAGAGGTCAGCTTTAACACAACTACTTGATGCTACCACAGGGGAAAGGAGGGGAGGTGCACAAATGACCACGACCCAGTCCCCTTCAAAAGCACAGACAACCTTTTCCTTCTCATAAGAGTATATTGACCTTTCAGAGAGTTCTACCATAACTGGCCACACCAAAGAAGAGGTCAGAATTGGAGGGAGATCTAAGAACTAAATATCTCATTTAATGAGTACAAGTACTTGGGGGTCTTAGTGGGCACTTGATATCTTTGCTAGCCCAGAATCCATGCCCACTTCTTCTGAAAAAAGCACCCCAATGTTCCTATGAAGAACTAGCCCCCTTCTATTCTAGGTTCACAGATGGTGAGTGGACTTGACCTAGTCTATCTTCAACTTCCCATTCCATTATAGGAGCAGTCATGAGACCCAGGTATGGTCCACTGGGACATCCCTTGTCCACAGTGATTGGCTTAGGGATGGTCATGTGACTCAATATAAGCCAATAAGACTCAATTCTGAGACTTCTGTTGAAGCTATAGCTAAGGAACAAGTATGATGTTACTGGCAGTCATTTTTGCCCTCCTGAGGGGAAAATCTGCATGAGAATGAAATTACTACAGATGAAAACATACTTCAGAGATGGAGAGGTTGAGAAATGTGTCCCTAAATGGTTCAGTTAAGTGAATCAATTATTTCTCCTTTTTTGCTTGTTCAGGTAGAGCTGGATTTCTGGCACTTGCAATCGGAAGAGTCCTGACTGATAAAGTAGCAGAACAGCCTGGAAGTGACCAGAAGAAGGTATCAGCCCAGTTTAGTCAAGAGTGCAGAGGACTGTGGACTTCAGTCATGGGGTTGAATGAGATGCTAGGCCAGTGGCTGCTAATCTGTGTCCTGTGTCCATGGGGACATTAGTGATGGACTGGGACATCTTTCCTGATGAGTGAAGATGTGACCCCAAAGTCCTTTTTCACCCAATGTTGCAGAAAGCCACTATCGATCAGCCATTCTCGGTACAAGGACAGATTTTAGCCACAGCTGATAGAGGTCCTGGAGATGAGCAGGACAGGAGCCCTTTCTGGGAGGATCTGGAGTTGAAGGTGCCACCATAGACTCAAACACACTTCACAGATCTGGTTATAAGAACTAAGGCCTAGGCTCAAAGAGGGCCTGGTAATGTCTTGGGTGCTTGATGGCTGAGCCCCTAAGCTAGGCTTCTTGGCAGAAGCTGAGGGCAGCATTTGGGCTCTGGGTACCCTTTTAGGGTCTGCTCCCCTCACCTAACTGTTGTAGATGGTTGTATCTATATTAGGCCCCTTCAAGACTTCAGGCAACACTTTAGCCTCCTGACTAGAGAAGCAACATGGCTACAAAACCTGGCTTGGCTACTTTTTAAGCTATGTGGCCTTGACCAAGGTACTAGGTCTCTCTGTACTTAGGGTTCTTCATCTGTAAAATGGGGATAAAAAAACTTACATTGGGTTACAGTGAATATTAAACTACATTTTGGGGGGTGCAGTAAAGCACTGAGGATAATGCCTGGCACATAGTAAACGCCATATGTTTGTTAAACAAACAACAAATAAATACAATCTTCTTTGTTTTCAGAGATTCTCTGAGGGTCTTGCTCAGAGATAAGAGAGTCAGTTCTGAATCACATCTCCTATTTACTCCATTCATTCTCTCCCTTATTTTTCCATTTGTTCAGCAAACAACTGTTAAGCACTGACCTTGAACCAAGGGTAGGGTTAGTTTGATCTTCAGTTGAGCACTTTGAATTTTTTTAGTTCTTGGATGACACAAACCTCAATAGGGCTTCTAGATGTCCACTGTCTCAGCAGCTTCAGAACAACGTCCTTGGCCTTTCTTTACATTTGAGCCACACTTGCCCACCTTTCTTGCCCAGTAGGTCTTTACCAAGATGAAGTCCCTGCTTCTTAGATCTGGGAAACTGGATATTCATGGGTGATATATCTTGCTCAAGGACTGTCAAGTAAGATGTGGCAAATCTGGTATTGAACCTGGGTTTGTCTGACTTATTTTATGCCCTACTGAGGTAGACTGCCTCATCACCAAGTGACTTGCTTCAGATTATGCTTTGTGGCCACTGTGTGTCTCTCATGACATTGGGCAGCTCTGGAAACCTAGAACTATGTTTCATCCACCTCTGCCTTTCTGGCCCTTCCAAAGCACTTGACTCAGAGTAGGTGCTCAGAACAGCTGTAGAGCTATGTTACCAGGGAGTTTACATAATTTGTCAAAAGTTGTAACCCAGTTAGCAGCTTCAGAAGTTCTAGAAATATACCCTCTCTCTGAAAAGCCCCACAAGAGCCTACACCATGCACTCCTTGTTGGGTTGCAAGAAGATACTTGCTTCCTACTGGGATCTTCTCCGACTTAAACGGTCCATGACTGGGATTGTGCTTCTATGGATAATTGGACAGAGAACACAGTGAAGGACAGCTTCAGAATATCTCCTCTAGGCCAAACTCCTCTGACAGTGGTGCAGCAGCTGGGCTAGACCATCCCTAGTGACCAGCATTTCCACGAAGGGTTGCTGATTGTCATTACCCAACAGAGTTCCCTCTTTCCTGGGAATGGGCCTCTCCCCTTTTGATTTCCTGTCCCCTGACCTCTATCTAATTTTTGTTTCTGTTTATGGTTCTAAGTTTATGTTTTCAACTCCATTTTCTTAAAAATACAGATTTCATCCCCCCCCCAACTCCTCCCCTTCCACTTGATCAGCTGCCAGTCTTTGAGCAGCAGGCTCCAGCAAGGGAGGGAAAAGCCAGCCTAATGAAACCTCCTGCTCCTGCATGAACTGGGTAGGCTAGTCTCAATTCATCCATTTCCAAATTGCTTCTGAAGCATTTTCACATACCTAACTCCCAGAAGCCGCAGTGTGCATCAATTTGATCCATTCTAGACATACTCCTAAGGCAAGAGTGCTTTGACAGTGGAGAGTAGGAGAACACAGGGGGGAGAGGGGAGCACATCTGGGTCCAGCTCCAGCAGGGTGTGAAGCACGGAGGAGCTGAGCAGGCATGGGGAGAGTGGAAGGAGTCTGGGAACAGAGCTCAGGAAACAGAGCGGGCACCTGGTGGGAGTCCAATCAACTCAAAACTCTCCCGCCTGGAGTAACCATTTCCAAAGAACCGAGTCAGTTGGGCAAATGGGCCCATTTCTGGATCCGAATTTCAAGGTCTACCACTAGTCATTACCTGCCTTCTGGCCAAGAAGAGACTCTGACCCAAGGTAGGAGGAATGCTGGGAAAAAATACATCTTGGGCGCTGCCAACAGAAATTTGGTGACTCCATAGGCTCTGCCCCATCCTCACATCTCCACATTTACCCCAGCCTGCATCCAGGGGTTTGAAAATTCTAAGTCATTCGGTTTGATGGGTAACAGTACCTGGTATGACACCACACTATCCACTTAGAATCCCAGAATATTTCATGCATCTCCTGCTTACTCTGTTTCAGATGATAATTCTGGAAAATCAAACAAAGAGACTTTAAGAGAAGAGTCCACCAGTGACTGATGGCTGCTTTTCACCAAACTAATTGATTAGCACAGTGGAGAGTAGAAAGGAGAGAGACACAATGCCAGTACTGGAAGTGATGACAGTATTTTCCAGGGCTCATCTCCTGCTCTTGAAGCCATGCTTTAAATTTGCTCTAATTCCTGCTGTAAATAGAAAATGTGGCCAGGCTCGGTGGCTCAACCTGTAATCCCAGCATTTTGGGAGGCCAAGACGAGTGGATTGCCTGAGCCTGCAGGTTAGAGACAAGCCTGGGCAACTTGGCGAGACCTCATCTCTACAATAAATAAAAAATTAGCCAGGTGCAGTGGTACGTGCCTGTGGTTCTGGCTACTTGGAAGGCTGAAGAGGAAGGATCGCCAGAGCCCAGCGGGTTGATGCTGGGGTGGTCTTGAGCATGCCACTGCATTCCAGCTTGGGCAACTGAGTGAGACTCCAACTCAAAAAAAGGAGAAAATGTAATATCATGAGTGATTGTGAAATACTAGAGTATGTCAAGATTTAGAGTGTGGGGGGACAGAGAGGAATGAGAACATCAATTCAGGTGGAAGATCTCAATAGGTGAAAGAGTCACCCTATGATATAATAAACCCATTGTATTACTCTGAAACTGTTCTCCCTCCTGTCATGGGCTGAATTGTGTCCCCCCACCAAGTTCATTGTTGAAGCCCTAACCCTCAGTACTGCAGAATGTGACTGTATTTGGAGACAGAGCCTTTAAAGAAGTAAACAAGTTAACACATAGGTGGTAGGGTAGGTCCCAATCCATACTCCTAAGGCATCCTTCATCCTTCCCTCCCCCACTTCCTACCTTCCCTCCCTCCCTTTCTACCTTCTCTCCCTTCCTCCTTCCCTTTCCTCCCTCCCTTTCCTTCCTCCCTTCCCTCCTTCCCTTTCCTTCCTACCCTCCCTTTCTGACCTCCCTCCCTCCCTTCTTTTCTATTCTAACTGGTGTACTTAGAACAAGAGGAGATTAGGACACAGACACACACAGAGAAAAGACTGTATGAAGACACGGGGGAGGCTGCAGAAGAAACTGACTCTGCTGACACCTTGATCTTGGACTTCCAGCTCCAGAATGGTGAGTGATACATTTCTCTTATTTAAGCTACGCAGTCTGTGGTATTTGTTCTGGCAGCCCAAGCTGACTACCACATCTCCCTTGGACCTAGAACATGTGATTTGCTTGGTCATTCCATGGTTAAAAGAAGTGGACATAACTTTGAAAATGAACCTGGCTATGGATGGGATGATTTTTGGGAGAGGGAGGAAGGGGATCTGGACCAGAGTAGAGTGGGGATGATGTAGATTCTCAGCTGCAAAATTCTAAAGGGCAATTCCTTCCTGTGTGACCTAACTGTTAGCCAATATCTCCAGGGGCAGGGGGAGGGGTGGGAGTTATGTTTCTAAGGCATAATTCTATCCTCTGCCAAGAAAGCTGACACCGCCTCTACCAATCTCCTCCTCCTTCTTCTGCAAGTTGGGTCCCTCCAATTTCACCATTAGAACCTTCTATAGCTTTAGGCCATGTGTGCCAAATCTGTAAGCATATCGGAATCACCTCAGGGTGCTTTATAAAATGTCTGTCTCTGGACTCCCCCTTAGACTTATTGAAACAGAACATCTGGAGGTATAAAAAGAGGTTTCCAGATCAGATAGTGACATGACCCTAGATTTGGAAGGTAGTGAGTTTTGAGTGGTGGTAGCATTCTGGTGGGGGTGGTGGGGTTAGTCGCTCTGTGTTGCTTGTTCCCCAAAGACCAGAAAGTCAGAGCGGATGGGGTTGAGGGGATCCCAGAGATGACCAGGGCTGGGGCTGCCTCTGTGAGAGTGGGCTTATGTCTTGCTAGTCTTCTGGGCTCTTCAAACAGCCATCGCCCTCCCCATCTCTGAAGATTCAGAGTCACAAAGCGCCTTTTGGTTTCTGAAGAAAGCTGTATAAGTTTCCTAGGTTCTCGTTTTAGAGACTAAGCTCCTTTTTTTTGAGTTGGAGTCTCACTCTGTCGCCCAGACTGGAGTGCAGTGGCCGCAGCCTCGACCTGCTGGGTTCCGGTGATCCTTCCGCCTCAGCCTTCTAAGTAGCTGGAACTACAGGCGCGCACTACCACACCTGGATAATTTTTGATTTATTGTGGAGATGAGGTCTCGCCAAGTTGCCCGGGCGGGTCTCGAACACGCGGGCTCAGGCAATCCACTCACCTCAGCCTCCCAAAGCGCTGGGGTTACGGGCGAGATTAAGTTCTTAAGGCCTAGGCCTCTGGGTCAGAGAAGGCTGCGCTGGGTGCTTGGTGTGCTCTGTTCCCACCCAGAGTACTTCTGGAATATAAGGAAGTGCAGGGACCTTGCCCACCTCTCTACCTGTAGAGTGGATTCCTGGGTAGTCTGTCATTGACAGGACAGAACAATGGTGAGCAAAGGAGGTGGCACGTTTGTGGGAATCCATTTCAGGGGATCTCAGTTGGTTACTTGCCTCTCCCTGCTCAGCTTTCTCCGCTGTACATGGGAACATTAATAGTACTTTTCTTACAAAGATCTTACCATGAGTCAATGAGAAAATGCGGGTAAAACTCTTAGCAAAGTTCCTGCCTTAGAGTAAGCATGGATGATGATGACGATGATAGTATTGGCTGGGCTGTTATTTAAAAATTCTAGGGAAGACATTCATCACGCCTTATCACTGGCCTGAGCACCCGAACTTGCCGAAAGATTAGCCTCTCTTCTTGGGTGTTTCCATAGCCCAGGAGCCTGCAGCGCCCCCAGCCCCACCTCCACCCCATCACCAGGCCAGTGTTGAGGGAACTGGCCCATGATCTGATCTCCTGTCTAATTCTCCCCTGGAAAGCATAGACTGGGGGACAGGGAGGAAGAAGCAAGGCCCACCTTCCCCACGACTCCAATAATTGATAGAACATCTGGCGAGCTGCAGGTGCCTCCTCGGTCTATCTCTTGCTTACTTGATAATAGATGAGCTAATCTGTCTTTCTACAGCACTTCCTTCTCTGTGCAGGTGGCAGAGATGGAGCGATCCCATCCTTCACCTGGAGGAAACATGACTTCCCAGGGAACGCACTCCATGTTATAAGCGAGCGGGGGGGACATCCTGAGAGGTTTGCCCCGCTTGGCATCATCGCCTGCAGCTATGTCGCAGCAGGACCACCCGCCAAAGACAGGGCACTTCTGACTGAGCCAGGATAAATTAGAAGCTTGTTCTAGGTTCACATACAGTCTGGCCGCCTCTCACCCCTACTATGCCCAGGAACATCTCTTATAGAAAGCAAAATACTTACTCCTCCTCCCCTTCATTTAAAAAGGTATCATGTGGAAATATTTCAGGCATGCAAAGAGAGTCATAGAGAGTATTTTCATAAACATCAGTGTACTCAACACTCAGTTTTAAGAACAAAAACATTGCAAACACATTCTTCCTCATACATTCCTCTCCTCCTCTGTTCTAAATTTTCCCACGCATGATTTTAAATTTTATTGTGTTTGTATATGTCTGTATGCTTTTAAATTTTAACAAACTGAATGTCATCAGACTGTTGGTCACCTCCAACAGCTGTTTTTCTTCAACATTGTTTTGCTAGTTCTCCATGTCATTGCCAGGAGTTCTGGGGCTCTGGTTCTGTTTAGCTACCAGCCACTTTTATAGCATGGTGACCACCCTTCATGTATCCTTTGATGGATACTTAGTGTATTTCCATTTTGCTCCATTCCATGCGCTATGACAATGAATATTGTTCTACATGACGTCTTACGTAAATGTGCCAACATTTCTGTCCATACATGTAGGTGAGGACAAGTTGGGCCATGGGGACATACAACTTAGCTTTTCTAGATGTCAGCAAATTGCACCCCTGGATAATTTCACCTGTTTGTACCTGCACCAGAGGGTTAAGAAAGTTCCTGCAGCTACGCTACCTCACAGGCATTGCCTTGTCAAGGTTTTTTTTTTTTTTTGAGTAAGAGTCTCTGTCACCCAGGCTGGAGTGCAGTGGCATACTCACGACCTCAGCCTTCCAAGTAGCTGGAACCACAGGGTACATACCACCACGTCCAGCTAGCCTTGCCAAGCTTTTAAAAGGTTTTCTAACTGATCTCATTAGAAATGAGGCACCTCATTATGGTCTATATGGCATTTCAAAGTGATAAAGTGATTTAACACTATACACACACACGCACGTGCAAGCGCATACACACCTACACACACAGAAGTGCTAATCAGTGGAAGGTTCCTCTGCATGAGCATATTCAGAGACATACGAACTGGCACTGGTATGGTGTGATTGTGATAAGGAAGTGAGTTCCTTTCACTCAAATGGAATTTGGATTTGACACTCTGTACATAGCCTTGCAACTTTGAGTAGGTGGCTTTACTCCGAATCTCAGCTCAGTTCATCTGTAAAATGAAAATAACAATAATACCTATCTCAGAGGGTGGCTGGAGAATTGAAAGATGAGGTATGTAGTACATTTAGCCCAATGACTGGTACACTGGCACTGGGCAAATGGTGGCTGCAAATCCCTCCTCCCTCGTTTCCTTCCATCCTTTCTTCCTTCCTTCCTTATTTCCTTCCTTCCTTCCATCATTCATCCCTCCCTCTCTCCCTTCCTCCTTTCCCTTCCTCCTTCCCCACCTTTCCTTCCTACCCTCCCTTTCTAACCTTTCTCCCTCCCTTCTTTTCTATCCTCTCTCCTTCCCTTTCTACCCCCTCTTCTCCCTTCCCTTCATCCCCTCCCTTCCTCCCTACCTTTCTACCCTACCTTCCTACCCTTCCTTTCTTTCACTTTAATCTATTGGAAAGGCAGTTGTGTTACCTTTAAACACAGACAGAAACTCTAATAAGGCTACCAGCATTATACAGAGTGGACATCCGTTGGAGAATCCCGCTTATTTCAGTGACTAGTGAAGAATGCCTTAAAATGAATATATTGTTTGTATGTAAATAGGTCCCTCTATGTTGCTACAGGCCACCTCTATTTCCTAGATAACCTGACTTGTTCCTTGAAATTTTAGGATTCTGGCTCATTGGCTCAGAAAACTTTCCTTTCAGAGGGTAGGGTGACTCTCAGCCAGATGAGTTGAGGGATCTGAGGAGTGGAGCCTAAAAAGCCAGCTGACTGCGGACACCCACAGTAGAGATTCTGCTATAAATGAATGGACTGATTGTCGAAGGAAGAAGTTGTGCCTGGTTCCAGACCTGTGCTAAGTGATGTCTGTGCTTCACGAATGTTCTTGAATGTTCAAGAATGTTCTTGAATGACATGCCTTACATTTCAAACCAGGATGCCACTGCTTCTCACATCTCCCCTTGTGCTAGCATCTCTGCAGCAACAAACAATTAACTCTCACAATACAGTATACAAGGACACAATTAATTAATCTGATATTTTAAAATCTTTGTTGTACATTAATCCCCATTTGTCTTTAGCTGTAACACACACACACATGTGCACACACACACCCCAATTAGCAAATATTCACTGGATGTCTGCTGCCAAGCCTCTCCAATGGGACCAATAGATCCTATCACCATAGCCTCTCAGGGCTCATGATCAATAAGGGAGACAGACATTAATCCAATCATCTCACAAGGAGAAATACAACCTCAAATTGTAATAAATGGCATGACGTATAGAGTGAGGTGCTTTGGGTATGAAGGAGAGTGGATGCTCTTCAGAGAAGATGGTCACAAAAGCTTCTGTGGGGCGCCATGTTTGAGATGGAGAAGATGGGAAGGATTTCGCCAGGTGGATTGAAGGGGAAGGGATGAGCTGAGGTCCTAAGATGGGGACTCATGTGAGTGGGCCACAATAAGTGGGGGATGGGCAGGACAGGTCAGGAGTGACCAGGTGCTGATTTTCTGGGACTTTCCCCTGGCTTGATGTTTGTCCCTGCTGTCATTCATCTCTGAATGTTCACATTCTGCCACTGCCGTGGCTTTGCCTGAGCTGTTTCCACCTAAAATGTGTTCTCCACAAGACTCTCCCATCCAGGGCAAAATGGGCTGCCTCCTTCAAAGGTCTGCCATCCCCTCGATCCACCCCTGCCACCCCTAGGAGAAAGGAGCTCTCCCAACACCTGCAGCGTTCAGCTGCCTCTCCTCTGGGCTGCTTGCCAACCTCTGCCTTCTTGTCAGCTGGACCTCCAACTTGAGGATGAGCACCTAGGTATGAGGACCATATCCCATCACCTCTGTATTTACTATCTCCCTTCCCTGTCTAGTACTCAGCCCCAGGAGGAGGACAGTATGTCTTAGATGCTTTCTCCATGAGTGAGTAGAGTGAATCAATGAAGTGCCCTGTCCTGGATTCCTCTTCCAAGTTCTTAGCCCTTGTGGCTGTATTTCCACCACTCCATTCTGGGATATGCCCAGGATTGAGGGTTAAAGAAAGAAGTTGTGCTTGGTACCAGACCTACGCTACTGCTGGTTGCCTCTCCAGTATCCATTCTCTTCTTCTTCCTTATCAATGTATTAATTGGGTGGCAATGAGTCTAGCTAAAACATTACATTCCCCAGTAAGCACAGCCAATGAGATGCAAACGGAAGTTGTTGGGTGGGACTTCTGGGACAGCTTCTTAAAAGTGGCTTATTCATGTGATTAATATAACATATGCAGAATGCAGATGCGATAGCAGGAAACTTAGCAATCTTTTTGGATTTTGAAGCAAACTTGAGGATTGAAACCAGTCGTAAGATTGGTGGAACACAAATACAAAAGCTTGATTTCTACTAACCATGGAGCACTGTGCCAACCTCGGACAGCCCACCTAAGGGCTTTCTACCTAATTCCAACTGAACAGCCTCTTTGTAATATTTTCATTTCTAGCCTTGCCATTTATTTTCCTCCTTCTCCAAATTAAACAAACAAAACTCTATTGTGTCCTCAGTGTTATCATTCTGGAGCTGGTTTCATTCATTCATTCATCAAATATGTACTTAGTAGCATTAGATGTGCACTGGGTAGAGAATTTGGTCCTGAGGATACAGAAGGAAGTGGAAGATTCCCTTCCTCTCTCCTAAGGAACACAGAAATTAGTGGAAGAAAGAATTTTCTAACCAGAGAGAGCAGCTTGTTCAAAGATCTGAGGCTGGAGAGGCCATAGATCATTTGAACAACTAGAAGAAAATCAGAGTAAGGAGATCAGACCACAGGTTTAGCAGACCACGGAAAACTCGTGTTTTTCCTGCAGCATCAGGAAACCACTGGAAGGTTTTAAATCACAAACTGTACTAAGTTATTAATGGCTGGGATAGGTTTCTTAGTGATATTTTACTATTAATAGTCCATGATTGTGCTCAACAAAGGAATAAATCTCTAATGGGGAAATTTATGGCACTGACAGTGAAGGTATTTAGAAGGCAGTTGATCCAGGAGTACCCCTGCAAACATGCCATGAATATGGTAAATGCTTGCTTTGCTTCAACCCAAGGAGAATGATGAGAGGTGCTTGGATGTGGCTAATTCTTCCATTGCCTTTGTCAAAATAACTTTCTGTTTAGTGAATTGGGTGAATTAAATATTCCTCTTATTCCCATTGTTATAGGTGTCACCTTCCTGATTTGAGTTCCAGTTTGCTTTATGTCATCATCAACCTTTTCTGCAAACTGTTTTGAGCTTGGGAGAAATTAACCCTTAGTGATCTGAGCCCATGGAATTCACAAATGGCACTGCCTGGCACATGATTGGGTTTGTAGAAGATATGAGTACAATTTACAGTGCCATGAGGAACTTCTAGAACACTCTGAGAACAGCCACTGAGAAGTCAAGAGGTATAATAACTAAAAATAAATAAATAAATAAAAAAGTGACCTCCACTGATAGTGAAGCGGTGATGCAGGCTCTGGTTTATGCATGGCCTCTTGCCTAATCTTCCACCAACTCTTTAGGAGATATGGTTATTCTTACTTTTCTGATAAATAAACTTGTGTTCAGAGAGGTTTGACCATTTGTCCAAGGTCACATAACTTGGAAGTGGTGACGCAGAAGCTGGAGCCCACAATAACACCACTCCAAAGGCCATTCTTTCTATGATGGGGGCCTCTTCAGCTGGAGCAGGTTATCTCTGGGTACAGTGTAGGACTCCACTGACAGGAGTCCTCTTATGCGTTAGTCTCCTACGGCTGCTGTGACAAAACAACAGAAATGTATTCTCTTACAGTTCTGAAGGCCAGAAGCTCAAACAAAATTCATTTTACAGAACCAAAACCAAGATATCAACAGGACCATAGTCTATCCATAGGCTCTAGGGAGAATCCGTTTTTTGCCTCTTTCATTTTCTGGTGGCTGCTGACATGCCTTGGCTTGTGGCCGCATCACCTCAATCTTTGTCTTTTCCTCTTTGGTCTGTGTAAATCTCCCTCTGCCTTTCTTTTATAAGCATGCTTGTGATTGCATTTAAGGCTCACTCAAATAATCTAGGATATAATCCTTAATTTAGTCAAATCTACAATTACCCTTTCCTCAGATAAAATAATATTTACAAGTTCTAGGGATGAGGATCACCTGATAATCTTTGTGAGTCATTATCCAGCCTGCTACACCTGGTTCTGTGCCCACTTGTATGAGGGTTCTCCCCTGGCTCAAGATCTGTATGAGCAGCCAGATTCTGTGTGATGGGAAGCATCCTCTGTCCCTCGGCTTTCCTCTGGGTCATCCAGAGCATAGCTGGACTGCGAACTGGGTAAGCAACTCTTCCCAACATGACATAATGTTTGTCTGAAGGTAATTCTGCCTCTAAATTATTTGCAAATGTTCCTCACATTTCCCCCCTCTTTTTAGGATTCAGAGCCAATTTGTAATAAGCAAGAGCAGTTTGACCCAGATTAAAAGATACAATTAGTCTGTCTGCTTGGTAAACCTAAAAAAGTACTACTTACAACAAGTTATTGTTTCTTTGACAAAGGGAGATGTCCTGGCAGAACAATAAAGGCCCTGCCACTGATAAGAGCCTTGTAATTTACTCAAAACACTCAAGTGTGGAGACAGAACAGCCTCTTGGAACCTGGGATTGCAGCATGTCCGGCTCTTGTGGGAATAGGAAGCAACCCGCAGAAGGAGAGGGGGACTCTTTTACTGCCCAGAGGAGAAGAGACTGCCAAGTGAGGGACCCTGCTCCTCTGCCTTTTACCTTGAAACTGCTAATGGGTGCTTCCCTGGAAATGCATGCCCTGTGGTTCCACCAAGTATGTGGGGCCGCCCTGAGTTGCAGACAAGTCCTACTTGGACTCAGCTGTCCTGACCAACAGTGGAGGAGCCATCTTGGATCATGAAGTCAGCTTGTGGGTCTGTCTTACTGGCTCTTGGCTGGAAATCTCAAATCATCATCTCAGGAACACTGGCAAACTTGAGGGACTGGGTACTAATGGGCCTCCCCCCTTCTTGGCTTCACCTTCCTTTCATAGCCCCTGACCTCAGCCCCAGTCATAGGGGTGTGAGCTGTAGGAGTCGCTACCCAAAGCAGTTGCATTTCAAGCCCTCACCGTAGCCAGGCCCTATGGAGGATATGAGTACAGTTTACAGAGCCGTGGGGGAACTTCTAGAATACGTTGAGAACAGCCCCTGGGAAGTTAACAGAGGTATAATAACTTAAAAAAAAGTGACCTCCACTGATAGTGAAGCGATGATGCAGGCTTCATGCACCTTATGTAGATTACCACATTAAGTTTCACACACGTTGTAAGGTAGGAAGTTTTCTTATGTTCATTTTATAGATGAAGAAACTGGGGTGTTATTGGCTGAATTGTGCCCCCTTAAATTGATATGTTGAAGTACCAGCCTCCAGTATCTCAGAATGTGACCTTATTGGAGGCAGTGTCTTTACAGAAGGCATTGAGTTAAAATGAGGTCATTAGAGTGGGCTCTAATTCAATAGAGCCTTATATAAAAGACATATTTGGAGACAGATGCACACACAGAGAGAATGCCATGTGAAGAGGAAGGCAGTAATCAGGGTGAGGCTTCTACAAGCCAAGGAACGCCAAAGATGGCCAGTAACCTATCGGAAACTAAGAGAGGCCTGGAGCAAATTCTCCCTCTCAGTCCTCAGAAGGAACCAGCCCTGCAACACCAACCTCAGACTTCTCGCCTTGGGAACTGTGAGGCAGTACGTTTCTGTTTTTGGAGTTTGTAGTACTTTGTTCTGTAAGCCCTAGCAAACTAATGTGTGGGGCTTAGAGAGGAAACTTCCTGGGGCAGATATGGCTGACTGGCTGACCTGCAGTTGGTCCCTACACGTTTTTCATTTGTTGTCATCCACTAGGAAGATTGGAGAAGCACAACACCGGTTTCCCCGGTTTCTCTTGATCTGGCCAGTGAGACTTAAGTCTGTTGGAAGTTTCTGGAAATTGTTTTGTTCTCCTGATGAAAGAGATAGACACGACTTGTTCCCCCAACCCCATGACCCCTCTTCATTGCTTTATCTGCTGACAGATGCAATACTTAGCACTGCAGCATCCAACTTGCAAAAGTAAGTAAAGACCCCAAGGGTCTCAGGGTTGCTGGCCCTTTGGGGGTTGAGTCACTAAAGCTGAACTTCTTGTTATGAAGGAAAAATATACCCTGATTTAAGTCATTGCTGTCATACTGTCTCCTCTATACTGTTCAGCACAGTCCCAGCTGCTCCAATATCCCAGGTTAGCCACGGGTGAATGATGGGGCTCTGGTTAGACCCAATTCACTCTCGCGGCAGTTCCCTCAGCACAAAGCCTCTGACTGTGGACAGAGTGAGGCCACACTTCCTAGAGCTGAGTGGCTTCGTCTCTGTTTCCCAGCGGCACCCAAGGAAGAGGCAGGGAAGCAGCAGCTGCCTAGCCCTATAAACACAGAAGAGACAGAAGCCACAAGAACACAGTACATGGAGGCAGATCACAGTTAGAGAGCTACAAGATGCCTCACAGAGCCCCATTCATTCCCATCCAACTTGGCTCTCAGGCTCAGGAGTAAGCAGCCTTGCCTTTTAACTCCTTTGGGCTTGTGAAGGAAGGGGACCAGAGCTTTCTGGGAGGAGAGATGTGTTTCAGGGCAAGGTAGCACTGAGGCATGTCTATGCAGTGGGGCTAAACACAATGTAGGCTACACCTTTTTCTTGCTTCTGCCTCCTCAAACTCAGTATGAGTACTCATAAATGACTGAGTAAAACTTATAAAAATCGGAGGCTCCTGACCCACAATTACTCTGACCTCTGCTCTTCCTAGAACGGATATTGCTTTTTCTGGGAAGAAGAAGAGGATCAAATTTTGGCTGGACTGTTCAGTTGGATCTTACCTAGAGACCACAGTAATTGGTCCAAGGGAAGACATGTGACTCCAATTGACCAATAAGAAATCTTCCCTGGGATTTTAAGAATTAGAGTCAGCAAGGACACATTCTCCTTTCTGGTCATGGGGCTCTAAAAATGTGAGGCCACAGCAAGCTGCTAGAGTCCATCCTTCCTGGAGTATAAAGAAAGATCCCAGGCAGCATGATGTACTCCATCTAACTCACTATTTCCCAAACACGGTTTGGACTAGAATTGTAACAGTTGTCATAATAGTGGATATCATTTACTGAACATTTAAGATGGGTCAATCTGTGCTCAAGATGCTCTTGTTCTTGAACTGAAGGTGAGCTCTCCCTTCTCTGGTCGTTCAGGCACCAGGCTAATCCTTTTAATGACAATTGCCACATCCTGTGCTGAATCATTGGTGCACGTCTTATACTGAGAACTTACTATGTGGAAGCCACTATCGTTGGCACTAGGGAGAGATCTAGAAATCCATAACATGGTTTCATATTAGGTTAGGGCATAGGCATGTGTGATTTCTGTGCTTATCAGAGAAGCTTATGTTGAAACAGCCTGAAAAAATCACCTGAAATTTTTAGGGTATTATAACCCCAAATGTTCATTTCTTGCTCATATTTTGTACCCACTGTGAGGGGTCTAGGACTCTGCTCCCCACGGACTTTATTCCAGGACCCTGGCTAATGAGGCAGCAGTGTGTAACAGAAGGATAAGAGAGCATGGCACATGGACTCTTGAATCTTGTATCTGGAAGTAACCACAGATGTGACTCATACTCACATTTTATTGGCTAAAACAAGTCACATGGCCCTGCCTGAGCTCAGCAGATGAGACAGGGACAATCCTTCCAAAAGTGATACCATTGTGAGCAGCAAATACTGTCTCTTCTACCCTCCTCCCTTGGGAACTGGGCTGCATCTTATTTTCCATCTCTGTAACCTCCACTGTGGCCACTCTTGTGCTTTGCACCTAGTAAGTGCTCAAGAATCCTGGTGCATGCTTTTCTTTGTACCATGTATCACAACTGTAATAAATACTTGGGCCATTGCCTGCTTAATGTCTCTTTCACCCACTGGGAAAGGTTCGTGTCTGTCTACTGTTAAACTAATTTAATTAAAGTACTACTTAGTTGCTGTAACCTGGCACTTACCTGATGCATACTAGTGCCAAGAAATGCATGTTCATGAATAAATGAATGAATAAGGAAAGGACCCGAAGAACCCATGAAGGAACACATTCTTCATTTATTTGATATTCCAGCTCTCAATATGTGTCAGGCTCTGTCCCTAGGGCCAGAGATGGAGAAGTGGATTGCACCCTGTCCTCCTGCCCTTCTCTTGAAGCTGATAGCGCGAGCAGTTTGCCCCCCATTGAACCAAATGAAATTGTCAATAGTGAACTACTTCTGACCAATAAAAATGGCAATATCACATGGTCCAATTCAATCTGAAAGAGATGAGAGCTGTGATTGAAGTTAGGTGTCCACCTATTATTCAGTTTCCCTATCCTTACAGCACCCCCCACAATGTGCAGTCATAGAATTCTAGCATAAAAATCTCTCAACAAAATGATCTTCAAATCTTAAAATTCGACAGCCCCACATAAAGCTCTCATGCAGACTCACGGGCACCATGGCACATGGATTAGATACACCTGAGGGCAAGTCCCCCTCTCCCAAAGCTGACTGTGGTACCTGATGCGTCTGGGAGCTCCAAAGGGGGGCTCAGGCCCTAGGCCTGCACATGCTACTGCGCACAGTGTCTTCTGCGTGGCCTGTGCCCGTGGCATTGATTCCTCTGCTAACCAGATGAGAAATTGCAGCACGCTTTCTTTGCATGGCTCTTCCATGCATCTCTGTCAATGCCGGTTTACATTCTGGGATTGAACTAATTTGTTTCCCGGTTGCTCCTGGCGGCAGGCTTCAGGCGGCTCAGCTTTGCTGCTTTGTGTTTGCAACTTACCAACCTCCCTCCCCTCGCCTTCCCCACCCCCAGCTAACCACATCTGAGGGCAAAAAGCATTAGCAGTCTCAGTGTGATGTGGTTCCGGCACGAGTAGCCTAGAAGCTTCTGCTACCGTTGAGAGCTGGGGGTGGGGAGAGTGAAGGCTTCATTGCTGCATGGGAAAATGGGGTGGGGAGAATGAGCCTTCAGTGCCCAGCTTGGGTGCTGCCCCTGCCCAGCTGGGAATATCTACTCTCTGAACATCAACTAGCAAGTAAGTGACCACAGCCATGGTGCTGATTGCAGGTAATGTTTCCTCAGAATTAAGTGCTAATGCTGTGCTAACTCCTGTTTGGGTATTTCAGACCATGCTCTCCACAACCTCTCTCAATGACTAGGTATCATCATTCTGCCCATTTTGCAGATGGAGAAACCAGTACCCAAGAGGAGAAATAAGCTTCAATACTGTCTGTGTCTGACTCAATTCATGTCCTTATAAGTGCTCCATAGTGCACTCTTCTTCCCCAAATCTTGATGCATGTAAGTGTCTACTGAAAAATAAACATCTTCTCATGGCCTGAAAATGGTGAGGATGATGTATAGATTTCTGGAAACTGGACCTGAGAGACACATTTGGGGGGATCAGAGATGGCATCTGAGACAGTTGCTGTCTCCTTTGACATGTCTAATTTTAAAGTGGCAGATGAGAAAGATACTCCTTCAGGGCTTCCCCAGAGGCCTGAATATTGGCTGATGCAAGAATTCATTTTCTCATTGACATTCTTCTCTTCATTAGAGTAAATATTTATTTTTTAACCCCGCATGGGACTTTCTACAAACTATTTTCATGTTGAATATAAAAAAGTCAAACCTGTAGCTTCTTTTATTTTTTTAGAGTCAGCATGCAAAACATCTGCTTAATATTTTCCAAAGCTGAATCCATTCATACTCTACAACCCAACAATTCCACTCCTGGGTAGATACCAAATAGAAATAAACACATATGTTCATCAAAGATGTACGTTCCAAGGGGTGCTTACTGCCCCAAGCTGGAAACGGTGCAAGGGCCCAAGGCTGAGGAGTGAATTGTGGTAGGGTCACATGGTGGACTACTACTTGGCAATGAGAATGAACAAACTTCAGATAGACCCAGGGACACAGAAGAAGCTATGCCCATTATGTTGACGGAGCAGTAAGGACTCAGACAGAAAATTATATGCTATATGATCTGATACTTACTGTGTTTCAAAACAGGAAACACTTGATGTCTGGTGTTAGAAGTCAGGATCGTTTTAGTCCTGGGGTGGTGGAGGGTAGTGGCTAAAGTGGAGGACAAGAGAGTTCTGGGGTACTGGCTTTGCTGGGGCATTCACAATGTAAGCACACATTGAGTCGCGTGCTTATGCTTGGTACCCTTTTCTGAATTCATTTTACCTGAATAAAAGCTTGTCCAAGCAAAGGCTACTTACTACCTGCAACTATAAGTGAACCTTGTCTTTCTACACAGCTTACTGGGGCTGCAGTGGCGTGGGGCCCAGGCATGCTTCATTATTTCCCTCCAGAGCTTCTGTGTCAGCACTGGAAGCTTGATCTGCTTGCTCCATGTTGTTAAATTGAGGACTGCCACCCATTCATAATCAGAAAGCATGTTGTAAAATTAATTTAGTGGTTCTTGATCAGCATTTTAAAAGATAAAATGTAGTATCATGTGACATAATATAGTAACATCATAAAAGGAAACATGTCGTAAGAATAAGGATTGTGTGATGACATGAAACTTAAAAAAAATTTATGTGGCTATGTGTGTACTAGATTGACATTCAACTTTTTTTCCCTCTATTATGAATTTAGGTTAAAAAGTTGAAAGTTGCAAATTTTCCCCAAGGGCAGAAGGTTATGGGGTTGCCATTTGGATCCCCATTTGGGATCTTAACCTCTAGAACCCAGGGGTGGGATGTCAGGGGTTCTCTCATCTGGCTTTTCTCTCACCTGTCTGGGAGCTCAGGTGAAGCCAGGTTCTCATTCCTGAGGTGCCTGGAAACCCTGAGCCATCCTGGGCTATGTCCCCACTCCACGGTAGTTTCAGTCATGGTAGTGCTCAGAGCTCTCTTAGGTTCCAAATTTTCCCCCACATTCTGAGTTCCTCTGGAAGCCCTTGGCTTGTGGGAATCCAGGCACAATCCCTGAGGACACTACTGTGTGTCTGGATCCTCGGGCTCTCTAATTCCTTGGCTATGGATGTTGCTGAACCCAAAGAGCCAGCTTCTGACCCACACAATCATCCTGAAGCCCCTGCCTAATGGCACTTTAAGTAGATGGAGTTGGTCATGGAACCAACTGTAGAGGGCATAGTTCTGCTTGAGTACGGTCTTGCTTGGACATTGGGCTGGGGGCTTGCACTATCACCTAACACAGGTGGGGGCAGATGTTGATGTCCACCTCTTATCCCCATGGTCCACCTGAGCTTCCCTGTAGCCTGTGCTCCCACCCCAAAACTGAACTAATAGGGAAATAAGGAATGGTTGTCAGTGGGTATATGCCCCAGTCTCTACACAGTCTCTCAGAAGGTCTCCAGTGTAATGATACCTAGTTGCCTGTAGTGGCCATTAATGCTTTTTTTTGGGAGACAGGGTCTTGCTCTGTTTCCCAGGCTTAAGTGCAGTGGCATGATCATAGCTCACTGCAACATTGAACTCCTGGGTTAAAGATCTTTCCACCTCAGCCTCCTAAGTAGCTGGTGCTATAGGCTTGCATCACCATGCTTGCCTAATTTGTAAAAAAAAATGTAGAGATAGGGTCTCACTATATTGTCCAGGCTAATCTTGCATTGCTGGCCTCAAGCAATCCCCCTGTCTTGGCCTCCCAAACTGCTGAGATTACACAGGAGACCCACCACACCTGCCCTCACTTATGCATTTGTAGTTGTCTTTCTTCTTTTCCCTGCCTGGCCTCCTGACCCCACCTGTGCTTCATGGGACAGCCACCCTGGTAGACCTCCTGCACCAGTTCTTGTCTCAGAACCTGCTTGTGGGGCACACAAACCGAGATATTGCCTAATTTCTTTATTTGCTATATAAGTGATTCATTGTTTGGCTCCATCTAGTACCTACATGAACCCAGGGATCTTTGTTCACTGATGAGTTCCAAGTGCCTGGAACGGTGCCAGGCAGACTGTGGACACTCAGTAAGTGCTTCTTACATGTTGGAGAAAGTATGCAGACATAGCCAGAGAGCCAGAATCTAGAAAGCAGCGCGCTGCTCAGAAGCTGTTCCATCCAGATGAAAGGGAACGGGCATCATGGTGATGGAGGCCCATGGTGTATGTGCTCTGACCTCACGATGGCTCTTACGACAATTACCTTCCTAATATTGCAGACAGGGTAACTGTGCTCCCTTCTCCACTGTGTTGAAGTTTGATGGAAAAAGAGCATGTCTGTCTTATTTCTGGTGTAGCCCCAGGGCTTAGCACCTAGTCAGGTCATAGTAGGGGCTCAACAGATATTTGCTAAATAAACAAATATGTGAGTTTAAGCATCTTAGATTTGCACTCAGTTTAGTTTGACTTCAAAGCCCAAGTGTTCTGACTATACCTGCCTGCCACATCAAGGTGCATACACATGTCTCTTCTGCCTGCTGTCCTTGTTCCCACTCTCTCTGAATTTCTTCCAAGCCATTCAGCTGAAAATGCCTATTATTTCAAATTTTTAAAAAACATCCTCTATAGCTGGGTTTTATAAAGAAAACTTCTCTGTGCAGGGTGAACCCCAGGACTGTCTTGCCTTTGGTCTTTAATCTCCCCATGGGAATCAGTCAGACAGCTGTAAATTCACCAGACCCTCAACCTGGATCACCAGACAAAGAAAATGGTGCCTGATGGAGCGACTTAATGGTCAGCCTTGCATCCTGGTCTAAGTCTTAACACTTAAACAAATAGGACATAAGGAGCAGTGAGCAGGGAGCTCACTGGCAAGGGATCTGGGAACATCTCATTAGTGTTCTGTGCTAACTTGACTCAGTTCAAAACTCCCTCAATTGTTCAAGGAGTTGGGCAAAAAAAAATCTGAGTGGAACTTGACCACCAATGGCTTGGCTCCTCCAGGGTCAGGTACATATCCCTCATATAACTGGCTGTGGCCATGGAGTGTGACATCATCTAGGTAAGAAGAAATGTCTTTCCTAGGGCTGTGAGTACAGCAGTTAGCTAGAGGAGCAAGCTGAGTGTAGTAGGAAGTCAAACAGCATCTTCTCCAAAATATACTGTCCTGTTCTTCTTGACCTGGTTTTCTAGATAATATGGCCAGAATAATTAATATACTGTGAGTGAGGTACCCTATGGCGGTGATGAGAAGTGTTTTGAGGGACTGTGACGTTGAAATTGGAGGAGATTGTTAAAAATTAGGTCACAAATGGCCTGAGAGTGGGCCAAAATGGTCAAAGAGGAGAAAGCAAACCATTAAGAAATGTGTTGAGAAATGAAGGAAGTATGAGTGGGAGGGAAGACTGAGAGGCCACAGGGGGCCTAGTCTTATTGGGAAGTAGATGAAAGGGTTCTCACTCTTTGTCCACCAGGTGGTACCCCTCCTCTTGGGTGAATGCTGGGACTGGGAGGTCTTCTCTAATCTGACTTGCCAGAAAGGCCCCTTTCCTGAGTTGGACTCTGTTTACATCCTCATCCTCATTCCCATCACAACTCACCATTTCCTGTGTGTCTTGCTTGTTATTTCTCTCAGTGGCACTCACTCCTAGATAGAGCCCAGGGAACACAAATCAGTCAAGAAGTCAGCAAAAGCCTGGACCAACCGGCTGCTTCCCTCTGCTGACTGATTTAGTTCAGTCCAAGATTCCATTTGAGGAAGAAAATTGGAGTCTTGGAAAGAGCATCTCATGCTTCTCCCCTGTCCAGCTGATCCTCTGCAAAGGCTATTGGATGCATCTCTGCTCCCTGCTCCCAGTCACATACAGACATACAAAGAACTCTCCTGCCCAAGCCCTCACAGCATCTTGTATGTTGCAAATAACATGCGAGCAGATGCTTATGTATTGTGCTCCTGTCTTCAGCTTTATTTTGCCTCCCATGCTGGAAGACCCAACTGTGAGAACTATATCCATAAATACCTTTGTCTTCTGGCTTCCAGGTTGGTTATGTCAATTAGAAGCTGGCAGGACATCAGATGATTCCTAAAATTCTCCAAATCAGAAGAAGTAAGGCTGGAGCAAGAAGTGACCCTGAAAATCAGAGGATATTTGAAGGACTTAGACATTCCATGCCCTGACTCAACCTTAGCTAAACTGTAAGAGGCAGAGAGACCCTCCTGATGACTAGGCTGCAGTTTTAACTGCTAATCAATTCATTCATACAGTAAAAATGTCCAAGGCACACTCTGGACACTGTCTCTCTAGGTTTATGTATTTTTATCAGAAGCAAAGAATAATATATGTAAGGAGTAGATATATAAGGAATAGTTACATTATATGTGGAGAGTACGTGTGTGTGTGTGTGTGTGTGTGTGTGTGTGTGTATGTGTGTGTGTGTTGGGGGGGTGGAGTGCTGATATGGTCATTGCCTGGTTGTTCCCTTGCACTACTTTCTTAAGTCACTAGGCTATGGAATCCTTCCAGGTGGGCTTGGGCCATTGTCTCCTTTTGCACAGCACTGTCCAGCCAACAGCCATGAGCTCATGAGCAGCACTATTGTCAAAATAGTTCATTCCTGTTGCTCCAGCTAATAACTTGAATAATGGAGGACCTCAAGAATTATGATACTTCAGGAATATTACTAGAAGGAATTTCTATGGAGAGAGCCTTGGCCATCATTGTTGTGCTGATAATTGACTCTTGCCTGGCACATTTTTTAAAGTTACTTCATGTTCGTGGCTATATTTGTCCAGACATTTACTACATTGTCTGACCTGGAAAAAACTGAAGCAGAAGAAGCAACTACACAGGAGAGAAAGGTAGTATTTTTTAGTCTTACTCTGTGTCAGGACCTGTGCTAAGTTGTTCTTTTAATCATCATAATGACTCAATGGAATAGACATTGAAAGAATCTCCATCTTTTTTTTTTTTTGAGTTGGAGTCTCACTCAGTCGCCCAGACTGGAGTGCAGTGGCCGCTCCCGGCCACCGCAGCCTCGACCTGCTGGGCTCCGGTGATCCTTCCGCCTCAGCCTCCCAAGTAGCTGGAACTACAGGCGTGCGCTACCACGCCCGGCTAATTTTTTTTTGATTTATTGTAGAGATGAGGTCTCGCTTGCCCAGGTGGGTCTTGAACCCGCGGGCTCTGGCAATCCACTCACCTCAGCCTCCCAAAGGCGCGGGATTACAGGCTGAGCCACCGAGCCCGGCAGAATCTCCATCTTAACAACTGAGAAACAGAGGTTCAGAGAGGTTATGCAACTCACCTAAGGTCACCTAAGTCAAGCTAGCATTTGAACACAGATATGGCTAGCACCGAGTCCTTGGAAGTCTTTGCTGCTGTGGAATTTTGGTGCCAGTGGCTGATGACAGGAGGAGTTGCTACAAATGTTTTGTGACTGAAATGAGGACAAGTGCTTTGTCCTGTGATGTAAAAAAATAGCTTTTTTCATTCCTTATTGAAAACTTGGTCATCTGCTGAATAAAATGTGGCTGATGTTTGATTCCTGTATTAGGATTTTCCAGAGAAACAGAACCAATACAGAAATTGTCTTACACAATCATGGAGTTTGAGAAGGCCCACAATCTGCCATCTGCAAGCTAGAGAACAAGGAACGCTGGTGGTGTAATTCAGTCCTGGTCTGGAAGGCTTGAGAAACAAGGGTGAGGGTGGGGAGGGACTAGTGGTGTCAGTCACCATCTGAGTCTGTAGGCCTAAGACCCAGGAGTACTGACATCCAAGGGCAGGAGAAGACGAATGGCCCAGCTCAAACAGAAAGAGTGAGTTTGCCGCTCTTCCACCTTTTTGTTCTATCTGGGGCCTCAGTATATTGGATGATGCCTGTCTGCACTAAGGAGGACGACCTTTTTAACTCAGCCTACCAACCCAGATGGTGATCTCTTCCAGAAACACCCTCACAGACACACCCGGAAATCATGTTTTGCCTAATCTCTGGGCATCCCTTAGCCCAGTCAGATGAACATAAAATTAACCATCATAACCCCCAAATCATGGTAAAATAATGTGACATCCAGATAAAAATACTCATATGCAGTAAATTTTAAAAACATCTCATAGTGCCATTCTTCTGCTTAAAGTCTTCAATAGCTTTTCATGGTGTGTGTTAGTTTCCTATTACTGCTATAACAAATGAGCACAAACTCAGCTTAGAAGAACGCAAACTTATTATCTGACAGTTCTGGAACCAGAAGCCTGACAGGGTCTCACTGGGCTACAGATAAGATATCCTTAGAGTTGCATTTCTTTCTGGAGGCTCTAGAGAAAGATAATATTTTTCTTCTTTTTCCAGCTTCTAGAGTCCACCTTCATTCCATGACTCTTTCCCACACCTCTGTCATGTCATATCTACATGACTCTTCTTTTTTGGTCACATTCTGTGACCAAAACTGGAAAAAGTCTCTGCTCTTAAGGACTCACGTGATCAGATTAGGCACATTCTCCCCATATCAGTGTCCTTAGCACCTTTAATAACATCAGCAAAGTCCCTTTGCCACAAACAGTAACATACATGTTTTGGACATTAGGACGTGGTCACTTTGGGGGCCATCATTCTGCCTACCACAAATAAAACCCACAAAACATGACCTTCCTGTTTCTAACCTAGTTGTCCTATCTCTACAGGACTCGCTTCCAAGTAAAGAGGCTACCAAGCTTCATTTGGGTCTTGGGGCAGGCTCACACCCACTGTCCCTCTGCCTGTCACCTGCTTTTTGGTTCCCCCTCATCTCTCAATACCAGCTTAATTCCAACCCATCCTCAGATTTCAGCTCACACATCCCTTCCTCAGAGATGCCTTCTCTCAGTCCAACCATCTGGCCAGACTGAGCTCCTTACAAGATCCTTAAACATATACATCATCATATTAACTGCAATTTGTAATTATTTTTCATGTGAGAATTCCACAAATAGATTAGTAGTACCGTGTAGTGATTCTGAAACCAGGTTAAAACCCTTTCTCTTCCAATAACTAGTTGCATGATATTAGAAAATTCATTTGATGGTTCATTGCCTCAATTCCCTCATTTGTAAAATCAATTTACCACATGATATTATAATAAGATTAAAAGAGTTCCTATGTGCAAAGTTCTTAGAACAGTGCTTGTCAAGTAATAAGCACTGATATATACTGTAGTTCAAATATATATTTATACTGTATTTATATATACATATTTATATATTTTATATATTATAGATATATATGTGCATAAGATACTATTTTAACATATATGGTTAATGTAATATTAGGAGAATTTTAAAAATACTGCTCAATCTCCATGCCTGGGATATGGTAGTTGCTCAATAAGTTTTTGTTGAAGGAAATAAGAAGGGAGGGGTGGGGTGGGGGGGAGAAAGTGAAGGAAGATACACAGATCTCTGCTCTCTAGTAGTTCTCTGACATCTCCTTAGTCAATATCATGTAGGCAAAGTAGCCACAGCCATTACAGAAGTAACATAACATAGGTCCTTTTGTAATCTTTGAAGACCTATTTTCATAAACTCAGGTCAGTGACATTGCCCCTAGACACATCTGCTTGATAAGCAAAACCTAATTCCTGAGAAGTGTAGAACACTCAAACCACCTTGGATTGAATGCACAGTTTCTAATAGGCACTAGAATGCGGTCATAAAGTTCACCAAATATTTGTTTAAAAGTGGGCTTGGGTGAAGAAATTAGCACAGAAGAAAAGATATATTGGCAAGTATCTGCTCTGAGATAGCTGGTGACACAAGAAAACCGCTCACCAGAGAAGATACTCTGCTACTTGGTAAAGCTAACAAAACAGTGGACCTTATTGACGTAGCTGTTTCCCTCAGCGGAAACATCACAAAAGTCTGTCCAGACAAAACAAACAAGTATGCAGCCCTGGCAGAAGAGCTAACATTAAGTGTGGAAACTGAGGAACATCAAAGTCAAGGCAGTTATCATCTTGGCAAGAGGGATGTTGTCCTCTACACAAGCTGCACATCTGGTGGGTGAGGGGCTTGGTTTGGACTTGTATGGGAGATAGTGCTGGCTTTTGTCTGTCCTGCAACCATTGCCTATTGGGCAATAGTACTCTAATTTTCCCTGGGGTGCCCACCCTCTACTGCTCACAGTCATCACCGAAGCAGGAGAAATTGACCCTGCCCCTGAGTATACGAAATTAGCCCATGACCCAGGTCTGGCCAATGAAAATACTGCATCTACCTGGCCACTGTGATTGGTCTAGAAATGAGTATGCATTCCAGTTGGGGCCCATGAAGATCCTTGCCTTGGGATTTCATGGAAACTAAAGGGGAAGAGGTGCTGTTTTTCTAGAAGATAAACTTGTAGATGCATTTCTGAAGATCTCTGTGGCCATCTTTGTCATCACTTGGGGAAAACTTGGCTGAAAAATAAAGCCAATAAGAAGAGATGGAGAAATCTTGATATTCTCTGGATTTTCCAGGAATATGAGCCAATCCTTTCCTCTCGGGGAGGAAGTGCCAAGTGCAATCTAAACAGTCCTACTGACACAGGAAGCCCCAAGTGCAGGTGACTGCCTCATGGTCTTCACACCTCAGAGTGGAAAAAATTAAGCTTTGGTCCAGGAAATGTTTTGTATTAGTCCTTTCAGACGTCCCTTGTGATCACATATCTCACTGAAGTCCTCATGGCCCAAACAGTATTTAGCCTCTGTGTCTCTGTTCAAGCCATTCTCTCTACTAAACTTTCTTCTCCTCCTCCTCCACTCAGAGAATTGTTCTTCTGTCTTTAAGGCCCCATAGAGAGTCTTCAGTTTGAAGTCTTCTCTTCACCTTGCCTAATGAGCTGATCACCTCAGAACCAGCACTTACTAGGTAGCTCTGTAAATTATTCATCACTCATCTGTCTTTCCCACTGGACACTGAGCCCCTTGAGGGCAGGCACCATGAATGTTTCATCTCTGATCCCCCACCAGTTTGTACAAGGCCCCATCCAGTGGTCAGACAGTATGTGGACAGTGAAGAACAGATGAAATTCCATGAGTCCAATGAGACCGATGGTCTCGAAAAGCTCTCTTTAGGGCTTTAGACTTCCTCTTGAGAGCAGGGAACGTTTGAGGTATTTAAGCAGAGGAGATGCAGGAGCTTGCTTAAGACAAGACTCTTAGGCACGTTGACATGGCCTCCTACCTTGCTTCTGAAAGTCCCATACCTGATTCCCATATCCCCATTCACAGCTCTGGTTCTGATGTTGAGTTTTCTCCTTAGTCTATGCTGGTCCCTCCACTGTCCTGCTCATGTGGAGCTGCTGAGTGTGTGCCTTTTCACCGAAGCTCAGACCACAGAGCCTGTGGCCTGCTGAGTCTCTATGTCACACCTATGTTTTATACTCTGTGCTAGAGCGGCTTGCTGTGGCATCTCGACTTCCCTATTTATAAACTCTTTGCCTGGAAAATATCCCAAGAGTGTCTCAGTTTTCTGACCCTGTGCTTTGCTGTGTCACTTCCTCTTGTTGGTTGGAGCTGGCCAGGCTGCAATCAATTCCGAGCTAGGATGCCATTGACCTGTGTGGGGCTCCATCCTCAACTCAGAGCTCCTGTTGCAAAGCAGATCTGGGACACAATTGTGTTCATTGGTGACTTTAAGACCTTTCTGCTACATGTTCATGTATGAGACCAACCCAAAGGAGAAACAAGAAAGCCATGGTGACTGAGACTGTGACACAAGCCTTTCAGAGTCATTCACATTCAATGGTATATCCTTCTTCAGCAGGCGAAAAACCAGAAGCGATGAAATAGAAAATGAGATTTTCCAGTGTCTGGCTATTTGGAGATATGTAGACACATTACCTGGACAATGGAATGGATTTGTCCCTTCTTATCCTAGACATTGGTCTTTTTTGAAGCCAAAACAAAAGGGTATTGGCAATGGTTCAATTTCATGAAGCAGAGGTGGTGTCATTTTTCAGGCAAACATTTAATTTTCTAAGTTGACAGAACTTGGATATTATATGTAACTATTATCTTAGGTCACATATGCGTTTTCAAATATATATTTGGATTTTTTATGTTATTATACCTTGTCACATGGCTAACAATTCAGTACCTGAATAACTTTGATATGAAAGGAAAGGGAATCGATGAACATTTTGGAAACCATGCAAGGAGAAAAATATTCATGAATATCAATAGTGGTGAGGGAGCCGGGCTCGGTGGCTCAGCCTGTAATCCCGCGCCTTGGGAGGCTGAGGTGAGTGGATTGCCTGGGCCCGTGGGTTCGAGACCCGCCTGGGAAATTTGGTGAGACCTCATCTCTACAATAAATCAAAAAATTAGCCGGGCATGGTAGCGTGTGCCTGTAGTTTCAGCTACTTGGAAGGCTGAGGCAGAAGGTTCGCCGGAGCCCAGCAGGCCGAGGCTGCAGTGGCTGGGAGAGGCCACTGCACTCCAGTCTGGGTGACAGAGTGAGACTCCAACAACAACAACAAGAAATAGTGGAGGTTGAGGCTGTGGTGAGCCTTGATCGTGACACTGCACTCCAACCTGGGTGATAGAGTGAGACCTGACTCACAA
>CAUYQG010107488.1:0-15023 GCA_963574415.1 Tarsius wallacei
GCAAAGGATATGAACAGACACTTCTCAAAGGAAGACATCCGAGCAGCCAACAGACACATGAAGAAGTGTTCAACCTCACTAATCATCAGGGAGATGCAAATCAAAACCACACTGAGATACCACCTAACTCCAGTCAGAAAGGCAATTATGAATAACTCAAAAAATAACAGTTGCTGGAGAGGGTGTGGCGAAAAGGGAACACTTCTACACTGTTGGTGGGAGTGTAAACTAGTGCAACCTCTTTGGAAAGCAGTGTGGCGCTTCTTAAAAGCTCTAATCACCAGCCTCCCATATGACCCCGCAATCCCCCTACTGGGAATATACCCTGAAGAACACAAATCACTCTATAAAAAAGATACCTGCACACGTATGTTTATAGCAACATTGTTCACAATAGCAAGAACCTGGAAGCAACCATGCTCTCCATCAAAAGAGGACTGGATTTTAAAAATGTGGTACATATACACAATGGAATACTACGCAGCCATAAGAAAGAATGAAATCATGAATTTTGCAGCAACCTGGGTGGAACTAGAATCCATAATACTGAGTGACCTCTCACAGAAACAAAAAACTGAGTATCACATGTTCTCACTCATATAGTAGACCTTGATCATCCAACGTACTACCACAAGAAAATGACTGAGGGTGGTGGGAAAATATGGGGGGGGGGAGGGCGATGGGATTAATGGTGATATATATCTGTCTGGGGATGGAGAGACACCTATTATCATCAAGGGTGCCTAAACAAAGCATTTTTGTACGCCTAACCCCTAACTGGACCCGATAATACCATAATTAAAAAAAAATAAAAAAGAAAAAACAGAAAAAAAAATTAGATGTCTTATCTCTTTATATTTAATGGAGTGACTAGACACTACGATTCACATGAGGCTCACATTATGCTGATATTGAACAGAGCGGGTCTGGATCCCTCAGGTGAAAGGTATGGTGGAATCTTCTGGTGCAGGGAGTCAGTTTCCTCCCACAGGACGTAGTGAGAATGCAGGAAGAGGCTCTTGTACAAGAGAGATGAGAACATAGATGTGGACCAGCTGCCTGTGTAGGTGACTGAGCCCTTTGGCCCCGCTCCTTCTGCGTCCTAGATGACCATGTCCATCTCTCTGTGGGTCATGGCTATGCCTGCCTGGGTCCATGACTGGGGGCTCTGACGGTTCTGACTGTGTGGTCATTTGGTGCCCAGTGTTGTCCTGTATCTGCCAGGATACAAGAAAACATCATGAGTTGTTGTTCCAAAGGGAAATAATGGTATGCTGCAGATGCCATCGTTCCACATGAGAATGTCCAGTGGGGTTTGCAATAACCACAATTCCCTTCACTAATTTCCCTTTCAGGGTAGAACCTGCAAATTCTACATCCCAAACAGCAGGACACTCACATCCCCACATGCACCTGCTGTAGATCCTTCTTACCCTGGGCTCCAGAAACAATGGGTGACATTCATGCACTCACTGTGCTTTGGTGAGAGTGCTCCACCTGCCCCAGGTCCCTGCAGCAGGATCTGACTTTCCATCTCTCCTTCAGAGCACCCAGCCCATCAGGCTCCCTTTTATTCTACAGAAATATGAGGAATGAACAGATCTAGCTGGGCATTTGGATGTTCACATTGGAAGTTTAGATATATGGGTTGGAGCCACATCTCCACGTGTAAAATACTCTGCTTTTAGAAACTATCATGGCCCTATAAGGCTTTATGCCTCTTTATTTTTGGCGGGTATTGTAGACTATAATAATGTGTCCTTTATTTTGTTTTTGAATTTTTTTGGTTTGTTGTTTTTCCAATAGTTTCACTTTGTTTTCTTTCCTATTCTCTACTAATTTTGGAAACTTTCGTCCATTCATTTCTCCAGTGTTCTCTTTTATTCTCAGATTCTCTTTGTGTTAGCTATTCTGAAGCCTTTTTGAAATGTTACCAACAACTGTGTCATCTCTGGATAATCACCCATTGATCATCTTCCCATGTCATTTGAAATTGTCCTGTTTTTTTAGTGTGCTAAGTGATTATGGATTGTATCCTGGACATATCTAATATTATCTCACAAGGCTCTGAGTTCTTTATATCACATGAGGTCTGACAATTAAGTGTGTGAACTCATCCTAGAAAAGGTGCTACATACCTAACTGCTGATTATCACTACGGTCACCTTCAAAATACTCCTATTGAGAAGTTATGCATTGATACTAGTGCTTAGTCCACCTGTCAAAGCAATTTTGGTACTTTTCCTGGAATGGTCATCAGAGCTGTCATCATGGGAATGTCAGGGTTTGAATTAGAGCAACAAACAAACATTAAGTTTCTATTAAACTTGGCAAGAGTGGAAATGAAATCAGAGACATAATAGTCTAAGTTTATGGGGATAATGCCATGAAGGTAGCAGTAGTGTACAAATGGATTCAACATTTTTCTGATAGGAGAGAAAGTGCTATTATTGAAGAAAGTTCAGGACAGGCATTAATGAGCAGAACTGATGAAAACAGTGCAAAAATTCATCAGATTGTGCATCAGTATTGTCAGCTGACTGTGAGAAGCATAGCTGAACAAATAAACATCAATAGAGAAACAGTTACAGAAATCTTAACTGAAAATATTGGCATGAGAAAGGTGTGTACAAAAATTGTCCCAAAGGAGCTCTTGCATTATGACAATGCACCAGCTCACACAGCACTGTCTATGGGGAGTTTTAACCAGTAAACAAATAGCTGCATTGGAACATCCTCCTTACTCAGCTGATCAGTACTACAATGACTTTTTTCCAAAAAGAAATGTTTCTATAAAAAAGAAATGTTTACCATAAAGGAAATGTTGAAAGTAAGATATTTTGATGACACTCAAGACATCAAGGTAGTACTACAGCTCTGATGGCCATTCCAGAAAAATTGTTCCAAAATTGCTTTGACAGGTAGACTAGGTGCTGGCATCAGTGTAGGGTTTCTCAAGGAGAGTACTTCAAAGATGACCATAGTGATAATAAGCAATGAGGTATATAGCACTTTTTCTAGGATAAGCTCACGAACCTAATTGTCAGATCTTGTATTTGATATTTTTGCTTTAGTAGTCAGTCTACATGATTCTATGGCATGGGGAGAAAATGAAGGGAAAAATACTCATTCTACTTCCTTGGGCTTAGGCTTCAAGTTCTAAACAGGATTCTGTGAATTATGTTTTCCACGTCATTTCTATTTTTATAACTTTATCCTTGTGTTTACATCTGTCCTGGGTGTGCACTATCGAATGTCTTGTGTGGGAACTGAATGATGATCTATTCATTAATTTTGTGCTTAAAGTCTATTTTATTGAATTAGGGATTACATCTGTGCATGTATAGTGTAGTGGTGAAGCCACAAATTCATCTACTAATTACACCATTTCCTTCCCAAACTCATTCCTATTCACAGGCTCCCAGTGTTTTCCAGTTTCAGGACTTTTCCTTTGTGATCCTCTGGCCATGACATCAAGACTTTAAAGTTACTTTGTAGTGCAGGAACTTCCTGTGACTGAGCCCATGTCAGAAGCCAAGTAGCAGGAAAAGAGAAGAAACATTCAACAAAGTTTTAAGATCATCTTTGGGAGAACATCCTTTGAATGAAGGAAGAAAATTTCCCACTTCCCCTACTGTCACCGATGCCACCACATAAAATATCTGAGAGTCTGGGATATGGAGAATAGAGTGAGAGAAAAAATAAAGAAAAAGAAAATGTGGTTTCTCCAACTCAATTTCAGCATTAGGACTTTCCTTTCCCATCTTCAAGCTGACAAGACAGGTATACTAGATTGTATTTTTTTAATCAGGCTTGGGCCCCTTAAGGATTTGGGTTGCATTGAATCTAGGCCAAGGGACACTGAGAAAAAAAATAATAGGAAAATCACAGCAATTCTGTGGTATTTCAAACACATCATTTCCTGAAACGATGTCTTCTTTACCTCGGTGTCCACTACACACTAGTGAGGATACCCACCCTGCTGGTTATTCCTTTGCATGTCTCACTGAACAATAACCGCTATGAAGAGATCTGAGGATACTCTCAAGGAACTGAGAGCAAAGAGGAAGATGTTGCTTTTCTTGATATTGTCTCTCCTCTTTGTCTCAAAACTTGCACTAACTGAGCTGGGAGAATTTAGGTGACAGACACTGTGCTTTCTTGGAATCACCCCTTCCCTCATGTCACTAACCTCTGTCCTGGAAACACCCACAAGTGGAAGTTCTCTTCATAGGATGAGAGTTTCCTAAGTGGCACCATAAGGAAGTAGAAACGTAAGTATGTCTCCCATCCTCATCGACATAAAGCATATCTTATTTCCATGAGGAGTCCATACAAACTTAATAGAAATCTCAATTAATCTAAAACCTGTGAGAATTTATTTTATTCATTCATTCACTTCTTTAGTTGGGTCCTCACTCCACTACCCAGGCTGGAGTGCAGTGTCATGCTCATGATTCACAGCAGTCTTGACTTCCTGGGCTCAAGTGATGCTCCCAGTTCAACTTCCCCAGTAGCTGGGCATGTACCACCATGCCCAGCTAATTTTTAAAATTTTATTTATTCATTTATTTATTTATTTATTAGAGACATTGTCTCACTATGTTGCCTAGACAGGTCTTGAACTCCTGAACTCCAAAAATCCTCCCACCTTGACTTCCTAAAGTACTGTGATTGCAGGCATGAGCAACCATGCCTGGTCAGCATTTACTTTTACCTTGCTACTTCTGAGACAGCAAGACCAACTGTACTTCTTCCTCTGCCACCTCAGCCTACTCAACAAGAAGACAAAGTGGATGAAGACCTTTAAAGTAATCCACTCTCCATCCATGAATAGTGGATATATTTTCTTAACCTTAAGATTTCTTGGTAACATTTTCTTTTCTTTAGCTTACTTTATTGGAAGAATGTGCTATATAATACATATAATATAAAAAATATGCGCTAATTGACTGTGTCATAATATTGGGAGAGTCAGAAGTCATACGTGGATTTTGACTTTGTACTGAGTCAGTACCCCTATCCCCCATTGTTGTTCAAGAGCCAGCTGTATACATTATGTACATACACATTTATACAAATACATATGGGCATACAGTACAATTGGTCCTCAGAGATTTTGACATCACATTAAGAAGAATTTAGGGTGATGGGGCATTAATAGTGGTGATTTATAGAGATGGAGATATTGTTGGCACCAAAATGGAGTTAGTTATGCAATTTCTCACAAAATGGAGTCCAGGGAGCCCACGAAGAAGAAGCTCTCACTCACACATGCCTCTTATAGGACTTACCAAAGACCTTCCTTCCTATAGGCCTTTAACAGGACTCCTGTAAACTTCTTCAATATCAGTATTCCAGATAAGACAAGGACACTTGCCTAGCAATCCTGAAGCACTGGCATTACAGGCATGAGCCACTTCACCTGGCCAAGAATTATGTATATTTATCTGGACATCTCATTAGGATGTTGTCCGCTCCCCAACAGGACACCCACATAGATTGTGAAATTTCTGTTTTTAATAAGTTTTGACATGACAGAGTATAGTATCAGAATCAAGCTCAGTTTGAGGAGAAGAGGACAGTCCTTCCAGGTGGCCTAGGAAGGACTTGGGGAAGACAAGAGCTTGTTGTGAATAGTAGAGGAAGTGAGATTTTCCATTTTGGTTTAGACCAGAGCTTCTGAAATTTCAATGAGTTCTCAAATTCCCAGAGAGGTCTTGGTGAGATGCAGATGCAGCCTTAGCAGGTCTGGATGGGTCACCAAGATACTCCATGTCTAACAGCTTTCAATTGAAGCTAATATTGTTGATTCTCCAAGGAACACATTTTGAGTAAGTTTGTTCCTATTCACCCTCCTCACTCAAGCAAGGTTAGAATCACCTAAGGAAGGCATGTTCTGAGAACCAAAAGTGCCATTCTTACCCTTCCTCCTTAGAGACTTGTTCAATTTTGTGCTGGTATTAACAAATACGTGAGACTGGATAATTTATAAATAACAAAGGGTTATTTGGTTCATGATTCTGATGACAGGAGAGTTCAGCTCTGGGTATCTTCATCTGGTGAGGACCCCAGGATGATTCCACTCATAGGGGAAGACAAAGGTAAGCCATGTACATATAACACATGGAAGAGAAGAATCAAGAGGAGAGGAGGAAGGTGCCAGACTTTTTTATAGCAGCTAGCGCTGGTGAGAAATAACAGAGTAAGAACTCAGCCCCAAGGGAGGGTATGCATCTATTCATGAGGGTTCTGCAGCCATTATCCAAACATCCCCCACTAGGCCTCATCTCCAACCTTAGGGATCAAATTTCACCATGAGTTTTGGAAAGAACAAATATGCAACCCATAGCACCTGTCTCCCAAGGGCTTAGCCCTATACTTGCTCACCTCCAGATTTCTACCTCCCTTAGGGACTGGGACCAGACTGCTCTGATTCAGTGTCTTTTCACCTCCTGGGCTCCCTGACAGTCACTATCTGTTGCTGGACTGAAGCAGCAGCAACATTGGGAATTGTAATCTAGTCTCCTGGTTCCTAATGGAAAAGGTGGGAAGTTCTATCTTACCCCTCTCAAGAGATGAACGAGGAACTAAGACTAAAACCCTCCCAAGTTTCCGTACTTGTGTCCTATCCCCAGGTTTGCTGCATCCCTATCTCTGCCAGAATAGGACATTGCTCAAGTTCAAGGCTGAAAAACTGTGGCCTCCCCCTCTCTCCCACCACCTAGCAAAGGAGTGCTTGGGAGCATCGGCTCATTGAGGCATCCTGGGGACCAGGCTCTGTCCCTGCCTGTTGTTTATCCTTCATGTTCATTCTATTTCTTGTTAGTGTGTGACTATGAGAAAGTTATTTAATGTCCTAGACAATCATACTCACCGAGAGGTGTTTAACAAGGATGCAGGAATTTAATTTAATCATATTTATAAAGTGTTTAACACAGACCTGGAAACATCCTGGGAGCTCATTGGTTAGCAGCAATCATTACTGACCTTGATTATAAAAATTGGAACTTGGATGCAGAAAAGGGAAAGAATAGAGTTTTCAGAGGATTAGGGACAAGAGTGACATAAATGATTTAAAATCAAGGTCCTGGAGTCTAAACCAGTCTCCTCGGAGCATTCTCCTGCATCTCTCCCAATGTCTCAGAAGCTGCTTCAAGGTGAAGTCGGCCAGGGAGAGAAGCAGAGTAGTTTGCAGAACCAAGGGTTGAAACTTCATCCACGAGAAAATAGTTATTGGGAATGGGCTGGGGGTGAGAAATGGTTGCTGAAGTCGCCTAATGGGATGGTGAAGATTTTCTAGCTTCAGAATCCCAGACCATCTCTTTCTGTCCCAAAACTCATTCCTCAGCCCACTGGCAGGAGCTGGAGAATGGCCTGTGAGTCTGATTTAGAGAGCCCATGAGGGGCTCAGAGAAGGCAGGCTCGGAAGGGAGGGTTTTGGGTTACCCTAGAACACTAGGGGTGTCTGGGGGAGAGAGGACAGGCTTCTGGAGATAAATTCAGACCCTTGAGAGGAGAAAGACACCTGACAGGATGGGCCCTCCCAGGGATTATAATAATATAGACAAAACCATCTGCAAGGAGCCAGGACCTGCAGGGTAACCTGAGAACAGTATTTCTAGGGGTGTCTGTAGTTTTTTCCCAGGGTTGCCATAACAAAGTAGCACGGACTGGATGGCTCAAAGAGGAGAGGTTTATTCCTTCCCTATTCTGGAGGTGAAGTTAGAACCTGAGATCAAAGTGTGTGCAGGGTTGTTTCCGTCTGAGGCTGAGGGAGGGTCTGTTCCATGCCTCTCCCGAGTTTCTGGTGGTTTTGGCAATATTTGTTGTTCCCCTGCTATAGGTGTGTCACTCCAATCTCTTTCTCCATGTTCATGTGGCATTTACCTGTGTGTGTCTGTGTCCACTTTTCCCCTTTATATAAGGACACCAGCCTTGTTAAATAGGGGTACAACCTACTCCAGTATGACTTCATGTTTACAGATGCTTCCATCACCACCCTTTTTCCACATAAAGTCTCATGCTGAGGTCCTGGTTATGACATCACCATATGAATTTGAGGGTCGCACAATTCAAAGGCTTATTAGTGTCTCTGTCATGGCTCAGACCTCGTCTTTTGAATCTGCAGGTTTCACATGACCCATTTAGCTTTCACGTGGGGCATTACCTGACAACCTGATAGAATCTCCGAGCCTCCACAAAATAATTTATCTCTTGCACACCTTTGAGGAGGAGATTTTCATGCTGAGATGGACACAGGAGACTTCATCCTCTGCTTTTTAAGTTGGGGCTTCCCCATCATGACCATCATCCCGAGTAAAAGCCCAGGCTAGTTCCAGAGAAATTAACCTGAAGAGCCCAGCTGCTATGAATTGTATTAATCAACAACTGTCAGTGTCCCCTGAATGTCCAGGTTCCATCCAAGCTTTCTGATCTTCAGCAGAGGGAGCACATCCATGACACTTGGATGAGTGACTTCCATGGGCTTTCCACCAGGCTGTAGGTAAGAAGAGTCCCTCATTTCTTCACTGGGTGGGGCTCAATGAAGCTACCTCCCGAACTGAATTCCACTGGGATATTAAGTTCCCCTGCTTCTCTCTTCCAAATGCAGGTACTGTTTGACCTGAGTTCAGGTCGGCCTTTGCATCCTAAGAGGTTATTCAACTTTTCTGTGTGTCTCAATGGATTGATCTGGAAGATCAAATTCATATTGTGAGGTGTCCCTGCTCTCTCTGCCCCAGTGTCTCTTCCCCTTAGTGGCACCAGTCCAGCTATAATGACCATCTATCTGCACTAGCCCATCCAGATCTCAACCTTGCCTACTACAGATGGTCACAGGACACAACATTGATTCTCAACCTTGTGCAGATTGTACTGAAAACATCTGTAGAACTGGATGCCTACTCCAAGAGCTGGCAGACCACAAGAAACCCCAGCTCTAGGAAGGAATGGTGGGAGATGATATGCATTGCAGAGACTGGACAGGACAAAGTGGTTTTGCTGCAGTTCTGCTGTGACATATCCTGGTGATGTCTCTGAGAGCTTGTCCAGTTGCCTGCAACTGAAGACCTACAAATAAGACAGCAAACTAGAGGTTGTACTCTCCATTAACTGTATGAAAACAGTGCTATATATGTGCATGTGTGAGCATGTGCCTGTTGATGTCACAACCAAGAGTAGCCAGTGTCAGATGTTGTAAACCCAAACATTTTCTGTTTCCTAACTTGCCTCCTTTTTCTATATCCAGTTCCTTTCTCCTGTCATAAGAATAAAGATGAAGAAAAAGATAAGAATAGTGGTAGAAAAATAAACATTTGTATGTCATTAATATATATGAGACACACTCAAGGTACATCATCTTTATTAAATCCTTTAATCCTGACCACTCTATGAGGAAAGCATTGTCTTTATTTATCATTTTACAGCTAAGAATCTGTGATTCAGATGGTATAGTTGGGATAGCCAAGGTAAAGAAAGAAAGAGTAACTTTCCTGAGGTCAGAACCAGAAAGTGGTTGGCCCAGAAGCAGAACCTCTGAGTTTCTAGACCCAGCTAGCCTGTTGTTTTTTTTTCAAGCAGCAACATGAGACCTGTCATTGTGCTCATAAGGTCAGATACTGGCATTTCCTTATGACTCCAGAAAGTTATCTTTACATTTTAAAAGCAGAGATTCATTGTGTGATTGACAGAGCTTTAGTAATGTTCTGGTGCTGTGGAGTCTACTAGAAGTATAATTTTAACCATGTATCTCATGTAAAATGTTTCAGTTGCCACATTTAAAAGGAAAAAGTACACAGGTAGAATTAGATTTCTTAATGGCTTTTGTTTAACTGAGTTTGTCCTATATAATACTCTTTCAGTGTGTTATCAATACAAAAAGTATTGAGCTGTTTTGTTACTTTTTTGTACTAACTCTTTGACATGTGGTGTGTATCTTAACTCTACAGTACAAATTAACTTGGTCTACTCACATATCAAAGCCTCAGGGGCTACCTGTCATATGGCCAACATATTGGACAGAGCAGGTCCTGATGAAAAATGTTCCATTTGGGTCACTGCCCCTGCAGTGTGTATTGAAAGTTACCTGGGGCAGTGAAGAGTCCCATGACCCAGAGTCCTCACTAGTGAGAAGTGGCCCCTCCACTCTCCAACAAAAGCAGGAACCCTGAAGGTACTAAGAAACAAGGAGATTTTAAAAATGTGGTTCACCTCCTCCCCCAAAGTCATTGAATGTAACTTCAGTTTTAAGAATGTATGGCTGTTCTTCATAAAGGAATATATTGGCCTCACTCACAAGCATGGATGCTCCCCTCACCCAGGATGATCTGCACAAGTTATATCCAATGTTGTGGCAGAACCCACAAGCAGAGATGTCAGAAACAACCTGCACAAGTGGTCAGCAGAGCACCAGGAGGAGATCCTGAGGAGCCCAGAGAGAGGAAGTGTGGAAGCATCAGATGGGAAGGGTGTAGAGGGGTTAGGGTGACATGCTCAGCCCAGGACAGGAGCGAATGTATTGGAGGCATGTGGCCTTGTCTTACCTTGATCATCTTTTTAGACCAAACTCCAAGGACCAGTACATGGAGGCTTCTTTTTGTGCATATAGTCCATAGGGCTTCAAACCTCAATGCTATTGATAATGCAGCAGTGTTTGTAAGTGATTTAGTGTAATCACATCCCCAGTCCTAGGTTTGAAAACCAATATATTTATGAAGGTAATTAGATGAAAATTGCTTTCTTGAAAATCATGTAGTGTCTTTGTTTTTTTGTTTGTTGTTTATCTTCAGAGTCTCACTCTGTCCCATGCTGGAGTGCAGTGACACATTCATGGATTACCACATCCTCAACCTCCCGGGCTCAGGCGATCCTTCATCCTTAGCACACAGAGTAGCGAAACTATGGGCATGAACCACCATGCCAGGCTATTTTTAATTTTATTATTATTTTTGTAGCGATGAGGCTTTGTTATGTTGCCTAGGTTGCTCTGGAATTCCTGGACTCAGACAATCCTGTCTCCTTGTACTCCCTAAATGCAGCCATTATTAGTGTGAGCCATCCTACCTGGCCCAAGTCATGTAAATTAAGACTTCAGTATCCAGTTTGACAGTTGCGTAATTCAAGGGACTTAAACTGACATAAATGAAATCCTGACCAGAAGTTGTCAGGAGAGAATCCTGGCATGAGTAGCATGACCAGGCAGTTAAAAGTCCCTAGTGTTACCACCAACACACACTCCATGGTTACATGCCATGGAAGGAGAGAAGGAATGACAGTGCCCATGATTAAAGAAGATAGGAATGTGATAAGAAGGACCAGGAGGTCTGTAATGAAGAGAGAAGAGGAGATGGAACATGGGGAGGGGCAGACCAGGGAGGGGCTGGAAGTTTAGGCTCTGAGCTGAGTCTCCTGGATGGAAACTTGACTCCTTTCTCTACTGTCTGGAGGACTCTGGGAGATCCTGAGGTTGCTTCTCTCATCAGTAGACTGGAGGAGAGGTTGTGCCTTAAGCATAGAGCTGCTGTGGGTTACTATGCATGTGTGGTTGGGATGAAATGTATACAACACTGTTCAAAGGGCCTGGCATGAATGAAAGTCTCAGAGGTAGATAGTCATTTTATCCCTACATCTGTATGAGCTAATACTTGGGGGGATAGCGTTCCTCCAGTGGGCAGCAGGGGGCACTGTGGGCCTTGGTTTTTGAATCCTAATAATTGCAAGTTCCCTCGTAGTGTTTAAGTGCAAAGGGCTTTACAGATGCTTCTCTTGAAGTCTCTTCTTTTAGTTAAATTACACTCTCAATGCATGACAGCCACCAGGCCCTTCTACTGAACTTAGAAAATTGACAACCCCAGGTACTCAGTCTCAGGGCTCAGATAATAGCTCAGACAGACACTGGTGAATGCTGACCATTTTGCATTCAATGTTCCTCTGTTTTTCCTAGAATAGGATAAGGCAGGGGATCGGTTAGCCTAGGTCTCTGGCAGAGCTCTTGAAAGGTCCACACTCCACAATGGCCTTGATTTCCTTCTATCTTCTGCTTCTCATTTTCTCTACAGGTTGGATTATCCCAGGACTCTAAGGGAAAGGTCCTTGCTATTTCCCTCAAGCACAGGTCCTAGGGGCATCTTTCCATTTCTTTGCTGCATTTAGCATCAGCCATGAAATGTTATGTTTCAGGTTTCTGTGCTCTGCCTTTACTGACCCATCTACTATCTGCTTCAGCCTCCGTGGGAGCCTTGGCCAAGCTCGCCTCCACCCTGAGCAATGAACACAGCACCTACACCACTGCATGGTATCAGCAGCACCAGGGAAGGCCCATTGGTAGCTGAGGAATGTTAAGAGTGATGGAAGCCACAGCAAGTGAGTAGGGATGCTCGATCACTTCTCAGGCTCCAGCACTGGAGATTACCACCACTTGGCCATCTTCAATGTCTTGTGTAAGGAAAAGATTGAGTATCACTGTGGAGAAAGCCAAAAAGTTGATTGCCAGTGTGGTTAAGCCACAGTGACAAACAATGGGGCTGTTGGCCAAAACCTTTCTTTCTGCCCTTTCCTCCTGAGGGACTCAGAGTGAGCAGCTCCATGTCCCTCTCCAGGACCCTGAGACCTTTGACTTGCCTTGTTGAAAACTGCATCATTTGCACCTCCATTCCCAAGTCACCTCAAGGTAGTGGCAGATGTGGGATATAATTGAGATAATTTTGACAACTCAATATGCTTTTTCCTTAGGAGCGGCTTATGGAGACAATGCTTGAGACAGCAGGACAATTCAGGCAAGATAGGACCCTGAGAGCTAGACTGTGAGTATGGTGTCCTCCAGAGTCCTATTGTGACTTGTGTCTCATCATGGAAGGAGAAGGGACCTGGTCTCTGGTTTCCAGGGGTGACCCTGAAAGTCAGCTGCAATGATTATCATGACCGCAGGTCACCATTGAGTATGAGCAGAATCCTGTCAGGAAGGAACCAGAAGGATACATTTGTTCCTCAGGGAGGCAGGACAGGTTCCTGGAACCCAGTGCAGGATGCAGAACTGGTGTCCAGGAGGACACTGGATGCAGGGCATAATGGCATGGACAGTACACACAGATAGCACAGTGTGGCTTCCCCAGCTGTGGGGACACCACAGTCACATTTGGCAAATGCCTGGGTACTGTCCTTTTACCATGCTGTCTCATATAATAAACTAAGTTATATCCTTGCCTCAAATGTTTTTTCCAGGACACCGTGTGTGTATGTGTGTGTGTGTATGTGTGTGTTTATCTTCAGTTGACTGATAACACTGAAAAATGCTCTTGTGTTTGTTGCTGTAATAAATGCCACAAGTGACAACCAAACTCCTGACCCCTTGACTGCAGCATGGAAGCTCTCATGTTCTCAGATCCTGGGAGTTTTGCAGTGGCAACCCGAAACCTGCTCCTGCTGAAGGCCTGCCTCAGCTCGATGATCCCCCTCCTGAGACAGCCTACTCCTAATGACCTACCCTGTGTGTGTGTGGGAGGGGGGTAAAGGCAGGTCTCCTCACCTAATTCATGAGTCTGCAGGGACATCTCCCTTCCCTGGGTCCCTTGAGGCTAGGCCCTTCTCTGGAAACCACAAAGCTACTCCAGCAGCAGCCTCTGAGTTGGGCTGATTTGCATCCCAGACAGCTCTCTCCAGCCAGGGGATAAGAGAGCCTGGACCTTAGGCATCAACATCAGGGGAGCCTCCAACATGGTCTAGACCCCGCTCCTCCTCAGTGTCCTGGCTCACTGCACAGGTGCTGCCCCAAGGTACCATTCAACTGCCTAGCCCCCTGCTGGCCCTGACTTTGAGCTCAGCAGGATCCTGGCTGTGGGGTAGGCGGGGAGTAGGATGTTCCTGAACCTGCACAGGAGGAGGGCATGCTGGGGCTGAAATTCCCCCCCCACAGTGCCTTTTGCTCATGGGTGCCCTGAGGCCCTTTCATCCCTGGAGCTTGTCCAGACCAGGCAGGAGGAAGGATATTCATGTGGTGAACCCCTCTTTTCAAGAATGTTTTTATCCCATCTTCTCTCATTGTAGGTTCTGTGGCCTCCTACGAGCTGACTCAGCCACCCTCAATGTCCGTGTCTCCGCAACAGACAGCCAGGATCACCTGTGAAGGAAACAACATTGGAAATAAAAATGCTTACTGGTACCAGCAAAAACCAGGCCAAGCCCCTGTGCTGGTCATCTATTACAGTAACAGGAGGCCATCAGGGATCCCTAAGCAATTCTCCGGCTCCAACTCAGGGAACATGGCCACCTTGACCATCAGTAGGGCCCAGACTGGGGACAAGGCTGACTATTACTGTCAGGTGTGGGACAGCAACAAGGCTCACAGTGACACGGGCATATGGGGAATACACACATAAACTCTTAATTTGTGTCACTGTTTTCCTCCAGCTCCAGGAGGTCTGTGGACACACTCATAGGCAGGGCTGGCTCAGTTTACCCAGAACAGACACATCCAGACTGCCCTTCTCTTCAGCCTTGCACATAGGCTCTGCAGAGCAGGGGTCAGGCATAGATATGTCCTGGCAGATCCAGAATTATAGGGGAATTTGGGCTGTTGTATAAGTTAGAGAATGAAGGCCTGAGTGGAAGAACACACAGGCAAGTCTAACAGTTGTCTTGCCCCTGAATGCCCATATGGTGGTGATGGGGCCACTTGTAGGCCAACTGTCTACTTCAGTCCACAGAACTGCTCATCTCTGCTATGGTGGCAGCCTTTGATTCTTTAAAGATAAAACCAGTAGAGAGGACACTGTGGGATCCATCCAGATTCCATTTCAGGGTGACTAGCTCAGCCCTAAGAACCCCTGGAAGTTCAGTGCTGTGCCTTCACTGACAAGTACTATGAGTTACAGAGTTTTTTTTTCCTCTAGGTTTGGATTGAGAACAGCGTGAGGCTAAGATCCCAAGACTCTGCTTCAATTGTGAATGACTTGGAAGTGCCTCCCATCTCTAGAACTCCCTGTGCGGATGCTGAGACCTCAGTTGTACCTACATTGCAAATCTGT
>CAUYQG010107491.1:0-24129 GCA_963574415.1 Tarsius wallacei
GGCGAGATCTCATCTCTACAATAAATCAAAAAATTAGCCGGGTGTGGTAGCGCATGCCTGAAGTTCCAGCTACCTGGAAGGCTAAGGCGGAAGGGTCGCCGGCGCCCAGCAGGTCAAGGGTGCGGTGGCCGGGCGCGGCCGCTGCACTCCAGTCTGGGCGACCGATTGAGACTCCAACACAAAAAAAAAAAAAAAATAATAATAATAATAATAGAAACAATAATGGTGATAATTATAATAAATTGTTTAGGATTTACTGTCTGTCAGGAATTATGGCTCTTGATTACATTTAATAGTCATAACAGACCTCCAAGGTAGGAATTACTGTCTTCATTTCACAGGTGAGGAAACCAAAGGTAAAATAGTTTAAATATTTTATCTGCTAAAGCAATGAGAGCTGGAAGTGAGATACAGACTTGATTCAAAATTTTATTATTCTAAAGCACAAAGCTTCTCATTAATATTTTTAGAGGCAACCCCTTCGGGTCCCTTTCTACCGTGGGAGCTTTTCTGTCCTCAATAAATCCTTTCTCACTTAAAAAAAAAAAAAAAAATTTATACCACCACCGTCAAAGTCACTTTTTTAAAAGTATAATTGCTTATCTGCACAAAATACATACTGGAGGGGATACAAAAAACTCCAGAATTATCTTTTGGAGTGTGGGCCCCTTGTATTACACTCAGAAATTGTTCCTCCAGATCAAACAGTCAACTAAAGTTGTTTTTTTTTTTAATATATATATATATATATATTTTTTTTTTTGCTTTATTTTATTATGAAGGTGTGGGACACAAGTCAGGATTAGGTACCTATGTAATGTATATGCAGGTAAATTTTGGGCCTTCAACTGGCCCTCACTTCCCCTGGTTTAGGACTAGGTACCCTTTGTGTTGTTACATGGACCCCAACCTCCCCAGCAGTGCCTGGTGACTGCAGATGCCTCCCTTGTGCTAATGTTGTTCATGTTCAGGTCCCACTTATGAGTGAGAACATGTGGTATTCAGTTCTTTGTTTCTGTGATAGATCACTAAGAATGATTGTCTCCAGTTCCATCCAATTTGCTGAGAAGTCCATAATTTTGTCCTTCTTTGTGGCTGCATAACATTCTATCGTGTGTATGTACCATGTTTTCTTTATCCAGTCCACTTTCAATAGGCAGTGGAATTGGTTCCATGTTTTTTGCTGTAGTGCGTCAATAAACATGCGTGTGCAGGTATCTTTTTTGGTAGAACTATTGTGTTTCTCTGGCTAAATTCCCAGGAGGAGAATTGCTAGATTGTAGGGAGGGTGAATTTCTAGTTTCTTTAGATATCACCACACTATTTTCTATAAAGCTTGGACTAGTTTGCACTCCCACCAAAAGTGCAGAAATGCCCACTTTTCTCTGTACCTGCACCATCATCTATTTTTTTTAAAATTGAAGATGGCTGTACTTACTGGGGTAAGGTGGTATCTCAGTGTGGTTTTGATTTGCATTTCGCTGATGATTACTGAGGCTGAGCATCTTTTCATGTATTTGTTGACTGCTCATATGTTTTCTTTTAAGGAGTGTTTATTCATGCCATCTGCCTTTTTTAAAAAATAGGGTTGTTTGTTTTTTTACCTTTCAGTTCTTTTGAGCTCCTTATAGATCCTGAAGGTTAGGCCCTTGTCAGATACATAATTAGCAAATAATTTTTCTCATTCTTCGGTTGTCTCCTCATTCTCTTGATGGTTTCCTTTGCTGTACAAAGGTAAAATTTGCAGAAGAAACACCCTGAGTTTTGGCAAACAGGTGACTGGTTCTTCCACCATGACAACACACCTGCTCAAACTGCTCTGAGTGTTCAGCAGTTTTTGGGCAAAAATGGCATGACCCCCATGCACCACCCTCTATTCACCTGATCGCACCCCAAGTGACTTTTTTCTTTGTTTGTTTCGCTGGATTAAAAAAGTCTTCAAAGGGAAATGTTTTGCTGATATGGAAGAGGTAAAACAAAAAATGGCAGAAGCACTGAAAGGCATCAAAATAGATGAGTTCAAAAACTTTTGAGTGGTGGAGAAAGCATTTTGATGGGTATATTGCATCTTGATGGATATATTGCATCAAATGGAATATCTTCAATATTACTCACATTGAAGATAACTGAAATTTAAGCATGTTAAAATAAATACACTGGTTATTTTGGCCTCCCCCATTGAATATTTGAAAATAGAGTATATTCTACTCACTCCACTCTGGAATCTAACATGCTAAAGTATTTTAAAATATATTTATGAAAAGTATTCTGATTTCTGCAGTGACTAAAAATCCACTGAGGAAAACTGAAGAGCATATAAAGAGGTGATATTTCATATTTGTCTGTGCGTATTTTACTAAATAGAGAATTAAATTTGGAGTTAGAGCGATTTGGAAAAAGGATTCAGCCAGTGTTTGCTTTTTTGAATACTATATTTTTTGGTCACATTAGCCAGCTCTCCAGTAAAGTGTTTGCACTGAGAAGGAACGATAGACTCTCTTTCACAGAAGTACACAGAGGTCTACAATAGTCTGGTACAAAATTTTTCAGATACCTTTCCTCCAGGTCAAGAGTAGATCCTATCAGGACATAAATCCAGTAGTAGGGGAGTATATCATACTGTGGAATTGAAGTCATTAAAATTAGGTGAGCGTCTTCTTCTTGTGTTGAGAAATATTCATGTCCCAGTATAGGGTAGCCAATCAGCAAATGACTGTTAATTAAAAGAGAAGAGTTGAACTCACAAGAAAAATCGAGAGTAAAGAAGGATATGTAAATCAGACATGAGTGAAGCTCATGTTTAGGAAACAGCTTACATCGTCACCATCATAAGTAAAGTTCAGGAAACTGGAAAGTGTTAAGACTATGTATACATTTTATCTTGTGTATTTCTGGAACATTATTATTTCAAATTATTGATTGTTGTCTTACTCTCTTCAGGATGCCATAAAAAACACTAAAAAACTGAGAGGTTTATAAACAGCAGAAATGTATTTCTCACAGTTCTGGAGTCTGGGAAGTCCAAGATCAGGGTGCCCAGAGACTCAGTGTCTGGTGAGGGCCTGCTTTCTGGTTCATAAATGGGACTACTAGCTGTATTTTCACATGGTGTAAGGAGCTAGCTAGCATTCTAGGGTCTCTTTATAAGAGCACTAATCCCATTCTGGAGGGCTTTGTCCTCAAGCTCTAATTGACCCCCAAATGCTTCGCCTTCTAATGCCAACACATTGGTGATTTAGGTTTCAACATATTAATTTTGGTGGGACAAAAACATTCAGACCGTTGCAGTTGCCAATACATAAAAAATGTTTCTCCTTTGAATGATTTTGTTTTCAAAGTAAATATGAGTTCATATACTTTTCCAATCATTTAGATTTTTTCCTTGTCGCCTGTTTTTTCTTGACTCCAATTCTTTGTTCATTTTTTATATGTCTACGTAGCTCTTCTTTCTCATATGGCTTGTGGAAGGGGCACAAAATCCTGAATTGGAATCACAGTTCAATCCAAAATCTCTCTTTTCTATTCTGGAAAGATATTTATTGGTTCTGTATACCTCTTGTTCTTGAGATGATCAGAAGAAATAATGTTTATGAAACTATTTTGTAAATAATGAAATGGACTTTACAAACAATAGTACTTGAATACTTATTTTTAAGATCTAAACTTTTTTTAGATTTAAATATAAACTCTTTCATGAGATTTTTGAAGTCATGAATTAGAAATAATTATTCTTTCCTTTGTGCTCAGACTTATGACACATAGACCATATGCTTTGCTAAATGGTTTATGTATGTCAATGTCTGTCTTTTCAGATAGTTTTTGAAATTCGTTAAGATCAGGACCATTGCTGTGTCCTACAACATGAACATTATTTATTGAAATAAACAGAAAAGGTTTAATTTATATGAAATCTTGAAATCATTGTAATTCGAAATTGTTAGACTTTATTTTTTTTGGTAAAATGTTCCTTTATTGTATAAACTTTAAGGATCACATAACTACTAAAATTATATTTTTCTAATTTAGACAGTTCCTCTGTGTACCTACTTTTAGACTTTTTGTGTAAGTTGTTTTTCTCTGAAATGTATTTTCACGATGAATAGAATATATAGCTAAAGCACTCAGAAAATTGCAGTTTATTAGCATACTTAGTTCTGTGTCACTTTGTGAAGAATTTTAACTTACCATCTGTCCTTTATTCAACAGATGCATTATTGCATTTTTAAATGCATTCATCTACACCTCCTTAGAATTATTTAGAAATTAAGTACTTTAGATTTGTTTTATTCTTGCACTAAATATAGTTTTCTCATAAATTAGAAATCATAATAAAATATAGTAGATTATGGTTTGGGATTTTTAAAAGAATAAATTAAACTCTTCCCTTTAGGTCATTGAGTTGGAAAACCGGCTAAAATCTTTTGAGAACAGGTCAAGAAAATTAAAAGAAGGGAATAAAAAATTAATGAAAGAGAATGATTTCCTGAAATCCCTCTTAAAACAGCAGCAAGAAGATGCAGAAACCAGAGAAAAAGAGCTGCAAAAGCTACTATGTAGGGAGAGTAAAGACATAGAAAAAGACAAAACTGAACTTCAAGTAAAAATCAGTGAGCTGGAGAGAGAAGTCTCTTCCCTAAGGAGACAAGTGGCAGAAGCTAATGTATTGAGAAATGAAAATGAAGAGCTGATGAACCCAGTGGAGAAATCGCACCATTCAGCAGACAAAACTCAATCTGAGATGGCCTCAGCAAAAGTGAGATCTGGTCAATATGATTGTAAGACAACCACTACCAAGGTTAAATTTAAAGCCGTCAAGAAAAAGTGTTCTGTGGGTCGTCACCACACTGTTCTCAATCACTCCATCAAGGTTATGAGCAATGTGTTTGAGAACCTCAGCAAGGACGGCTGGGAGGATGTGAGTGAAAGCAGGTAAGGCTCTCATTAACTCAGCTCTGTGGTGGGGACACTGTGCATATGTAAAGCACTGGCAAATGGAGATTGAATTTCAACTACTGTCGATTTGGTATTCAGAAAAAATACTGTCAGATCCTTTGAAATATCTTGGGAGGTCTTGTTCTGAGCTTATTGACTGAAATTTGCATGCAAAATTAGCCACAACTGCATGAGTATTTGAATAGGTGCCAGGAAACCCAAAAGAAGGCAATGCTTGATTTCTTCCAGTGATGCTATTTTCATGCAGTCATGAGGCTTGAAATTGACAGTTTGGCAGGTTGATTTAATTTGCTGGCCCTTTGCATATTCACCACTGACAGCTAAGGATTCCCAGGCAAGCCTACTAAGTCGGTTTAGTTATCTTGTGACATGCCAACCTGGGAGGAGAAACATTTTTCCCCCTTAATTTAGTTAGATAAATTTTGAATGACCCATTTCAGCTTGTTACCAGATGTCTACAAGCTGTTTAACATCCTTTAAATTAAGAACCATCTTCACTAATTATTTCATGTATACATTATGCAAAGTCATTGTACTAACCTTAATTGAATGGTGGTTAAAAATTAGTTCTTTAAAGTTATAGCTCTACAGATTCCTAGTCTTAAGTCATACACCCCTAGTGAATAGCAACAGGAGAATACTAAAAATCTATAAGATTTCCTTCTCTTACCCCTGACTGTACAGTCATATATGCACTTGAAGCACATCAGTAAAGCCACAGAGGCAAATCAATGATAGCGCATCACCTCTTTCTTATATCTAGACAATAGAAGTTTAATGTTGCCAAAATTGCTAGCAAATTGTCCAATTTGCCCATAGTTCTTAAAATTCTCCCTTGTTTTATAATGACATATTTCCTTTTATTTTCTCTAGGTTTCTTAATTTGTTATGTTTTTAAATCCGTAATAGTTGTTTCTGTTTTAGATTTGGGATGCCTCTGAATAATTTTCTTAATCACAGACATAGAACTGAAAATTGTCCTAAAACATAGTTCTCAAACTTGTTTGCATATTAGAATCACCTGGTGGTTTTATAAAAGTCCAAAAGCTAAAGCCACACCCCAGACCAATTAAATTATAACTTTTGCGGTAGGATGCAGGGTTAAGTATTTTTTGAAGCTTCTCAGTGGAATCCAATGTGCAGACAAGTTTGAGAAGTACTGTTTTAAATTATCATCAGGTCAAACCCCTTGTCTTCAAGTAGTTAGGACTCAAAAAACAAATTTATGAAGGTTAGGCTGAAGGACCAAATCTGCATTCCTGTTTCCAAGTTGCCCAGGTTCTTCTTTCCTACTCTCAAAAGCAATTAGAGATAAAAGCCTTAACTTAAAACTCGCTAAGTAGTTATCTGTATCTTCAAGGAAATTCTAGTTTCAAACTACTAATTACATCTCAGCCTTGGTACTACCACACTATTCATAATATAGTGGTGCAGTTTACTTACATGCAAGTATATAGTATATATGTGTGAATAAATATGTGAAAGTTACTAGTGCATGTGTGCAAGGTCGCATATTTTGGGAGATGTATCATACACTATCTCTTTACATATGGGATTTTCATTTAAGTTACTTAGCAGTGAAACTCGACTTTACACGATGATAAGTGTTACATTTCCTGCCCCCCAGAATGCTCTCAGGAATCACTCAGCTGCAAAGAATTCTCAAACAATTAAAAATCATACAGTAGACTTCAGAGACTTCAGATAATTCTAATTTTTTTTAGCTTTTCTTAGTTTGTTGTATAAGAAAGTTACTTGTACAAGGAGGGACCCCCCCCAAGAAAGGAATTTATTTATTAAAAATTGTGTATTCTTACATGTTTAAACTTGAGACACCTTCAGAGTACTCTCTATTTGCTACAATACACCTATTGAGATGCTTTTTTCACTGCTCATAACAGGATTTGAACTCTCAATTTTGATGCCTTTGAATGTTTCTGCTGTTTTTCGTTTAATCTCTTCCACATCAGCAAAACATTTCCCTTTAAGGACATTTTTCATCTGGGTAAACAAAAAAAAGTCACTTGGGGCAAGAATGGATGAGTAAGGAGGTTGGGGCACAGGGGTCATGCCATTTTTGGTGAAAAACTGCTGAACACACAGCACTGTATGGGCAGGGGTGCTTGTAAATCACCTATCAGGAAATGGGTAAACATGTTGAAAGAATCACCAAAAAAAAGCTAAACGCAGCCTCTCACAACAATGCTAGCTGGTACACTGATGCTAAAGGGTTCCTAGAACACTGATCTAGCAGGGCAAGCCTGTGCTACCTACAAGAAGCCTGCCCTCCCAATATAATTCCATTTTTCAGGGGGCCCCATAGATTGAGAAAATATGCATATATAAAATATCATATTGTATAATTATCACCTTGTTAATATTTACTTCCCATACTTGAATGGTATTAACAAAACCACACCCATTCAGTGATGGCTGTAATCAGGAGAAGTTTTTTATACCTTCAAGAAGGAAAACAAAATTTAAGTATTCTTAGCAAATTAAAGAAAGAAGAGTGAAAAGCAGAGAAGTAAAATTTTATTAAGTAGATTGTAAAGGGTGGCAGAATATGTCATCCCAAAATATGCCACTCTGGCATAAGGATTGTTTTGAGCTGAAGGCAATTGAGAAAAAGCAGACAGAAGAAAAGCTGTCTGCCCTCCCCCTAAAAGTAGGATATAAATTTACAAAAGTACTACTCCTTCCTTCTCTACCAAGAAGAGACAAGAGCTAATCACTGGAGACAACTTTAGACCTTAATCACCCAAGGGATGGCACCAGAGTAATCTACACAGCAAATTTTATTAACTAGCCTTCATCTACCATTAGTTCCCATGTATTTGCCTTCCCACAGTTTGTTGCCCCTTGAGACTCAAGGTCCTTTTCCTTTGTCTTGTCACTTTAAAAATTTATCTTTCTTTGTTGAGGATGCTGGATGCACTGGAGTTCTGTCACCTCTTTAAATTACTTCCAGGTAGCCCCACGTGTTACAAGTGTGATATACATGTTAATAAACGTGTTTGCTTTTTTCTTGCTAATCTGTCTTTGTTACAAGGGTCTCAGCTGAAATCTTCGAAAGGTAGAGGGAAAATCACTTTCTTTCCGTCACTACAATTATAATGTTTACTTCCTTTTTCTCTTATCATTACATTTGTTCTTTAATGCCTGGTCACATTACCCAAATACATTGTAAATGCTCATGATCCTATGTTTTTATCCTGTCTGACTTTGTGTTTCTCTCTACCAGTGCATTTTATTCTCATTTAAACTATTTTAAAAGACACTAATAATCTCAGACTATTTCTTTTATTTTTGCTTCAGGAATATTACACCATTTTGACTCTTTTAAGGTTTTCAGCCTGAGTCCTAAGGCCTTTCTATCTTTCTTCCATTTTTATTTATAAAGCAGTATATTCACTCACATTGCTGTTACTGAGCAAAAGGAGCTTGCTGTCTGGTATGCTGGAAGCCAACACTACGACATGGAGTTTTTGAGAAAAGAAGGCTTTGTATTGAAAGTTGACCCACAAGGGATACGAGTCAAGCCAAATCTGTCTCCCTGCGCTGGCTTTCAGGCAATATTTTTAATCAGAAAAGACCAAGGGGGTGGGGGATTCTGAAATGAATAGGTGTTGGTGGAGTGAAAGGGGATGTCTGGAGAGTCCTATGGCATGCATAGTTGTCTCTTGATGCCTTTCCGTGGGTTCCATGTGCACATTTGTGGTGAGTTAGTATGACACATTCAAGTTTCAGTGTTTCAGCAAGTTGTTTATTTTCTTATCTGTCATCCTACAAACTAAAGAATTTTGTTAGTTTGTTGTTTATTTAGCTCTTTGAGGCACAGTTTCATTACCACCTTTTGTAAACAGATGATACCAGCTGACGGGATTCGGGACACGTTGCCCCAAAATATAGCTGGAGGAATTTGAGAAATGGCAGGTGCTAGAAGGAGTCTCTAACCTTCTCTCCTGAAGCAGGTTATAAGATCCTCACATGACTAGTGCCTTCTTTATACCAGAGGAAAAGAGTATCCTTATCTCCAAGCCTTGCTAAGTATTCCCCAGTTTTCTACACTTAGCCCATACCCTTTGTCCTGTCATATTTTTCCATGACTTTCCACATTTGTCAAACATAGTGTTAAAAACACTGAGGTTTAACTATTTCTTTGGGCCCTCATTTCCTTATGAAGTCTCTCTTGTCATGTCAATAAACGTGTTTTCATTAAATAAATTTATATACTTTCCTTTTGCTGATGTCTTTTTCTTTTACAGAGTCTCAGCCAAGAGTATAAGATGGGTAAAGGAAAAGGTTTTTTTTCTTTCCTCTCCAACACAACTCTGGCATTATTTAGAGTACATCTTCAGGGTTAGAAACATGGAATTAGAGGCCAAACTGCCCTTTTTCAAGTCCTGACTCTAGCATCTTCTAGCTGTGTGACTGTAGGAGTGTTTGCTATTATTACAATGAATCATTTTCTTTGGTAATCCACAACGCCTCCTACCCCATACCCAGGGTATTTGTATGTGTGTGAAGTGTGTTTATTTATTTATTTATTCATTCATTCATTCCAAATCATGGTCAAGAATGCTAAAAATTCTGCAGTGAAAACAATGAAACATTTGTTTTCCACAAATTACCAGTCAAGATCTTTTTCAGGCCTACATTTTGTTGCTGTTTATAGATTCTACAAATGAATGTCCCATGAATATCTCTCCATAAATTTATTTCAGCTAAAGTAATTTGTTTCTTGACCTGATTTTAATTCTGCCCAGAATTCTACAGTGGAGTTAATGGAACCATTATTTTTATGATGGCAACATTTTTTAATCTTGAAAAATTTTATACTGTTTTTTTAAATGACCTATTCTTTCATTTGACCCTCACTGAAGTCCTGATTGTGCTTTGTTCTCTAATATATTTATCAAAAATAGGTGTGTCTGTACCTTCTCAAAATAATTACCCTTCTTTAGGCTCCCATCATTTTATTTCTAGATTGCTCTAGATGTGGATTGCATAGAGCTTTGTTTATAGTTAATCTCTTTTTTTTTTTTTTTTTGAGTTGGAGCCTCACTCTGTCGCCCAGACTGGAGTGCAGTGGCATGCTCCCGGCCACCACAGACTTGACCTGCTGGGCTCCGGCGATTCTTCCGCCTCAGCCTTTCAAGTAGCTGGAACTACAGGTGCGTGCTACCATGCCCGGCTAATTTTTGATTTATTGTAGAGACAAGGTCTCGCCAAATTGCCCAGGTGGATCTCAAACCTGTGGGCTCAGGCAATCCTCTTGCCTCGGCCTCCCAAAGTGCTGGGATTATAGGCTGAGCCACCGAGCCCGACCTAGTTAATCTCTTGACACAGTGTCTTAGAATAAAGTAGTAGAGTTCCTTCCATGTTGTTAAGTTTTGATGGAATACCAGACTATAAGAATAGCAGAGTATAAAGAATAAGTGAATAAATTGATTGATTTGTTTAATCATTTAATAATATTCATTGACTGACTACCGAATACAGTATAGTACCTAAAAATAAATTCCAGATAGATTAGAAATCTAACGAAAGAGTGAACGTTACAAAATATTATAAGAAATTGCAAGATGATTTGTTTATAACTTTGGAGCATTTCTAGAAAGTATACTTAAGCAAAACATGAAGTTGCAGAGCCAGGGTGGGCACAGTGGCTTATGCCTGTAATCCTAGCACTTTGAACAGCCAAAGTGGAAGGATTGCTTGAGCCCAGGAGTTTCAGATCAGCTTGGGCAACATAGCGAGACTTCATTTCTACAAAATTAAAAAATTAGCCATACCTGGTGGTGTGTGCCTGTAGTCCCAGCTACTTGGGAAGATGAGGTGGAAGAATCGCCTAAGCCCAGGAAATTGAGTGTGAGGTGAGTTGTGATCATGCCACTGCACTCCAGATGAGGTGGCAGAGTGAGAGTGAGCCTCTGATTCAAAAAAAAAAGAAGAAGAAGAAGAAGAGGAGGAGGAGGAAGAAGAAAGAAAATGCAAAGCCAGTTATGAAAAATAAAAAATAAAACTTTAAACATTAGTATGATAAAAGACATTATAAAAAGAGTTGAAGTCAAAGGACTGGGAAATATTATGTACAACTTAAAAAGCAGGTAAAGGACTAATATCCAAAATATTTAAATATCACTTACAAATTGTCATATAAAAAGACGAAGTCAATAGCAAATGAGCAATGCTGTGGACAGGAAATATTAATGACTTGGGCAGAAGACTCAGTGAACCAAAGATTCTGAATATGTCTGAAGCAAACAGAGATAATACATGGCACCTCAGACAAGTGTGACAAGCATCACATCATAGACAACTAAGGTCATGCCCCTGCTGCATTTAAAAAGCTGGCACTGCTGGGAAGAGGCTACAGCAGTGGCAGATTTTTCTTCATAAACCCTTATCAAAATAAAACAAATAGGACAGCATAACCAAAATCTCAGGGATAGTATCTACAACCAGGTGACAACCCCAAGTATGAAGAGTTGGGAACAACCACCATCAGCTATAAGACTTGCGTGGTATCAGGAGTGAGGAGAGAGAAAATTGGTTTCCTGAGAACAAACTTAAAGTCCCTAAATGTACTGGAAAACACAACAGGCCAGTCTAAGAATGGCGACTGAAGCAAGGAGGGGATGCTGCAGGATCCAGTTTGCAAGTGAATGTCAGGAAACTATTGTAATGCCTGGCACCTATAAACTATCTATGCCAAAAGACCAAAACTTCCTTAATGAACCAAGCTTACACTGAAGAGATGCCACCGTGATAAAGAAACCAGATTGAGTATTATAGGGGTAGTATCATCCTGTGATGGTCAGTTATATGTGCCAACTTGGAGGGTGTTTTTGGATGAGTTTACCATTTAAATCAGTGTGCACTGAGTAAAGCACATAGTCCTCCAGAACGGAGATGGGCCTCATCCAATTAGTCGAAGGCCTGAGTAGAACAAAAAGAGTGGCCTCTGTGAGCAAGTAGGAATTCTCCAGCAGACTGCCTTCAGATTTTATCTGCTCTCCTGGGTCTCCAGCCTGCCAGCATTCAGACTAGAACCAGAATGTTGGCTTTCCTGGGTCTCTGCCTGCTTGCATTTGGGCTGAGACTACACTGTTAGGTCTGCAGATTTTGGACTTCCTAGCCTCTATAATCACATGAGCCAATTACTGAAAATATATATGTACATGCATGGATTCGTCTGTTGCACTTCTACCAATGTCACCATTCTTAGACTTACAAGATGACTGATGTATCCCTGTGATATCCCACACAAGCATCCCATAGACTGGAAGATATATTTTAAGGCAAAGGATATATGACAATGGGCTGTATCAAAGAATTCACTGGTCTTACCATATTTTTATTATATAAAGGCAGCTGGCTTTATAGAACAGTGGATGAGTGGTAGACTCAGTTGCGGCATCAGCTGGAAGACAATCTTGAGGTCAGGGTACAATATCATCTTCAAGAATGCATGAATCCAGGAATAGGGTCATATAGGTTAGAGCGGCCTCTGTAACTGTCTAACCAAATGACCTGGGAGGAGTTTTTGCTTCTCATTACTATGACTTGAGGTTTGCTGGATTTGAGGGTCCTGATGCTCATGGTAGGAAAGCTCTTTGACGGAACAAAGTTATAGACTGTAGAAATGGAAGCTAAGATTTTACCTTGACCAGTTGGCCTCCTCATCCTGCTGAACTAACTAACAGACACCAAAGGGAGCTACTATATTAGCCGGCGCAATCATCCCAATTACTGAGGTAAAATTAGGGCAAGGTTTGGAAACCAGAGGATTCGATTTGTACCTGTTAATTTTTCTGTATCTAGTAGTCATTTATTTTTGCTGTCCTTGGCAGCAAAACTGGAAAAAATTGTCTACATTTCTTGTTTCAGATTCCTTTCATTCCCTTATCATGTCTCTAAGACAGTCTTTTTTAAAAGATCACTGCCACTTTGCTAGATCCAAAGGTCAATTCTCAGTCCTCCTCTTACTTGACCTCTCAGCCGCATGTGGCATAACTGACTTCTACCTCCTGTTATTATAGTTCACCATACCACACTCTTCATTTTCTTCTTCTCATTGATAATCAACCTCTGTGTCATTTGTTGGTTTTGTCACCCCCCCCACACATTTTCTCAGTTTTAAAAACTTCAGGCATTGGACATTGTCATAGTCCATTTTGTAAATGAATTGGCAATTTATAACAAAAAGAAGTGTTTTTTCTACAGTTTGGGATACTGGGAATTCCAAGGTCGAAGGCCTTCCATCTGGTGATGGTCTTCTTACTGTGTCATCGCATGGAAGAGCAAGAGGGGATCAAACTCTTTATCAGGAGACTGTACTCTCGATAACCAATCCACTCCCGTGATAACAACATTAATTCATTTGTGAGGGCGGAGCTTTCGTGACCTAATCACCTCATATCAGGTCCCATGACCCAACACTGTTGCATTGGGGATTAAGTTTCCAACACATATGCCTTGGGGGACACATTCAAAGCATAGAAGAGATCTTGTCCTTTCTGTACTCATTCTTTGTAATCCCATAGTACTTATTAAAACCATTGTTAAATCTTTAATTTCCACCTATATGCCAGACACCCCAAAATGTATATATCCAGTCTAGACCTCACTCCTGAGTTTTCGACTTGTAGAGTTTAACTATCAACATCATACTTGGATGTCTAATGACCTAATACATTTCTGAGCTTCACCTCACAAACTGGTTTCCGCTGTTTCCCCCTTATTAACTAATGGTAATTCTATCCTTACAGTTGCTCTGACCAAAAAGTTGGTATCTTCCCTGATTCCAGCCTTTCTCTCACTCTGTTACTTCCGGTCCATTAGGACATCCTGGTGGATTTCTTCAAAAGTTTCAGAATCTGACCATTTCTCATCTCTTTCATTACTGTCACGCTTATCAAATCTGTCATTATCAGTTGCCTGGGAAACGACAAGAAGTTTCCTAATCAGTGTCTTTGTTTTCAACCTTGCCTTTATTTCATATTTACTGTGTTCTACTCACCCTAGACTGTTTATTTTTCCTTCCAAGCAGGAACTTCAGCTTCAGGCTGTTCTCGAACCCGTGGGCTCAGGCAGTCCTTTCACTTTGACCTCCCAAGGTGCTGGGATTACAGGCTTGAGCCACTGCACCTGGCCCTGTGAATATTTCTTAAAAGCGGTGATTTCTCAACATTAACATGAGTTCTTCAGGGGAAATTGCTATCAGACTACCCCATATCTTTTAAAACATGATTATACTAAATATAGTACATCTGAATGCCATCAAAATATGCTTATCAAATGTATGGATAACATGTCATTGAAAGGGATGGACAGTACCTTGCAAACTATAATCAAGATCCCTTAAGTCTCAGTAGACTGGGGAGATAGTTAGACAAAATACTATAGGGCAGTTTCCTTGGCTATAACATACCAGTTACTCAACTATACACTGGGAGAAATATGAGGCTTTACAGTCATCTATACAGAAATATTTTGGGAGGTTTGGTTCAGTCTTGTGTGATGTATGATGTACATGCCAGAAAGGCATACACGATTTTATTCTGCATCTATCAGAAGCTCTGTTTACTAAGTGCCTCTCACAGTGTATCTGGAATATGAAATTGAATTATGGGCATATTCCATCATGATAACACACTCAAAAGGGACCAGGAAGATGTATAATGGGAACATTTGAACAAGGTAGGAATGCTGTTCTTAGAAGTGTCTCAAGCAGTATATGACTTTGGTCATCCTTGTGGAAAAGGAACTTAACTCATGTTCCAGTCAACCTCAGCACTTCTAATCTCTCTCCCTTGCTTAATTTTTCTCTCTTTAACACATCACTATTAACATACTGTATGTTTTACTTATTCTAATTTGTTTCCTGTCTGCCTATCCTTACTAAGATAAAAGGTACATGAGGACAGATTTTTTTTTCCTACTTTGTTTACTACTACCTTATCCTTTATACCTGGCCCCACTGTTGGTGCTTTACAAGTTGGTGCTTTTTATTGAATGATGAGTGGCCATCAGGGATAGAACTAGAATCAGTGGGTGAAAGCTTCAGAAGTTAAAATTTTGTACTGGTGAAAGGGAAAACTTTGTTAGGAATATTAAACCTTTCTGCTCTGGCAGAGAAAGTAGTATGTGCTTCAACCCCGAAAGTTTTAAAACACATTCTTTCTGAGTTAACACTTGGTAGAAATGTTATAGAAGTGATGCCAGTAGGGATTTGATACTAGATAAACTATTTTCTTGATGGGATTCTATAATTTTGTAAAAGAAATAGGCTGATTTTTCCTTTTATACTGAGAACCAGTAAATGCCCAAATTAAACTTACAACTTTATATACTGTTTAAGCTATAAAATTATTTGGTCTTGAACTTAAGAAAATACATGTAACAACTCTTATTCTTGGGTCTTATGTCCCCACTTTTTTCTAAAAGCAGTGATTCTGAAGCACAGGCCTCTCAAGATTTGGGAACAATTATTATAGAAACATCTCAGAAAATAAGTCCTACAGAAGATGGAAGAGAGCAGAAAGAAAGTGATCAAGCAGAAGATAGCCAAAGACAAGGAAAAGAAATAGTGCAAATATATTCAGATATAGATGGCAAGACCCCAAAGGTATATGACATAATTTTGCTTAATTGTTAGCTATGTTCTTGATTTTATCTTATGCTTCATAATTTAATTCAATAAATGTTGCTGGTGATTTAATTTGAATCCTTAAAAATGAAGTCTTTTTTGAAGTATACAGTAAAAATATTTACTTTTTAATAATTTTCAAGTAATAGTTAACAATCTTTTGCAGAGACGAAAATGAAATGCTTTTCTCAAAAATGTAAATCTTAAGATATTTATATCTCAGTAAAGAAAAATGAAAGTGTTAATAAGCTCATTGTTATTTTCAGGTATATGAAATATCACAAGTGAAGAAACTTCTTTTTTATTAGCCATTGTGATGATAAAGTCATTTAGTCTGACCAAATCTTTAAATCACTTATTTATGTATAATTCCTCAATGTATTTAAAATTTTGAAAAGTTGATGTTCCAGTACAACTTATTCAATAATTCTTATCACTGATACATTATGGCAAAAAAGTGTACCTATTCAGCATAAATCAGTGAAAAATGAGGAAACATCATTTTATTTTGTTCTCAAAATCAGGTTATCTTTGAATTAACCTGTAAAATTCTTTTAAAACATAATCCGAAAAAGTTTATTTTTTGAGAAATTGCCAGACTGTGGAGGAAAAAGTTTAAAAATGGCAAATGCCTATTTTAGTTGCTACTAGAATAAATTTCAGGTCCAGAACTATATGCTAAGTGCCTGCTGATTGATTGATAAATTGATTGATAAAAGGATTTTATAGAAATCACCTATTTTTTCATATATTATTTGGTTAGGATTTTTCTTTAGTTGCAGTTATTTATATGCAGCTTAATTAATGAGTTTGTAAATAAAAGTAGCTCATAACTCCATTCATATAACAAGAGAATACATTCTCAACTACTTTGGTTAGATCTTATACATATGGTTGGCAGTCAGATGTTAACCAAATCGTAACAAGTATATCTGGAAAATATTAATCCCAAAGATAATCATTACTCTGACTTTAATGACTTTCCTCCTTTTATTTATAATTTTACCTCCTTCAATGTTATAATTAATTTTTACTGTTTTTGAATTTTATGAAATCTATATAGTATGTCTTTCATATCTGGCCTCTTTTGTTCAATTATGTAGAGTTCATTAATTTTCATTTTTGTAGTAGTATTTCATTGTCTGACAGTGCCACAATTTATCCATCTACTGTTGAAATTTTGGTTGCTTTAGTTTGAATTTCTTGTAAATTATGCTGCAGTGAATATAAAATGATATAATTCAGAACTCTGGAAAATAGCCTGGCAGTTTCTTAAAAAAAACTAAACTTACCATACAACCAAACAGTCATGCTTTTGCACACTTAGTTTACCAAGAAACTTGCACGTGAATGGCCATAGCAGTTTGATTTGTAGTAGCTGAAAACTGGGATCAACCAAAATTTTCTTCAGTAGCTGAATGGTTAAACAAGCTGTGGTACATCCATAACACAGAATACTCCTCAGCAGTAAGTAGGAACAAACTATTGATATATACAGTGTCTTAACTTTGTGGCCTCAGATTTCTCATCTTGGGTTGGGGACTGGGCTTTCTTTCTTGACTTCTGCATTCTGTGTTGCTATGTTAATGGAATTTAAAAGTCATGAGAGATTGCCAGTTGTCCTATATTTTGCTGGTCGCCTGTTGGTCACTTGTTTGTCTGGATTTCTGTTTCACTTCATTTTTAGTCTCTGAGAATTTCCCTGAAATGTTTTGCCATGTTATAAAGACACTTTAATTTTTTTTTTTTTTTTTTTTTTTTGCAGTATGAGAATTTTTCTTAATTTCTAGTCAGTAATAATACTTTAAATAGAAGCACAGTTCTTTTTAATTTTAGGTCTAGTGAATTTGATAGCAAATTTGATGACTAGTATTGGTAATTCAATTGGTAACTATATTTGGATTTATTTACAGTGATCAGTATGTATCTGACACCTAAATACTAATTAAATCTTAATAAAAAATGAAACATTTAAAAAATATATCTTATATGCTAGTGATGGTGGTGGGCTTAGGGAGGATCACCTCAGTGAGAAAGTGTCAGCGTTCCCTAGTTAGACCCAGTGCACTGCCCTGGCTGACTCCTTGGAGAGTTGGAAGTCTCTACTTGAGAGGTATGATCCTTGATCTGTACCTGGGACCAGGGTCTTGACTCTGTCACAAGAAAGAATTCAAGGACCAGGTGCAGAAAGTACAGAAAGGAGCTTTAATTTAAATTGAAAGTGCACACTTGAGAGTGGAGAAGTATGGGCACTCTCCAAGCGGGAGATGCACTTCAGGGTAGAGAGTGCTGGCTTTTATGTTTTGTTTGTTTGTTTGTTTGTTTGGAGTGTGTGTGTGTGTGTGTGTGTGTGTGTGTGTTTAATATCAGTTACAAGCCATAGGAAATTTGTGTCAGTTTCAAGTAACAGGAAGTTTAAGTCAGTTTCACACTAGTTACTTGCAAGTTACAAAGTTCATACTGTGAATTGTAATCTAATAACCTCCTGCCCAGTGATTCTCCATTCACCCCCTCCATGTCTAAAACAGGTAGCCTGCCTTACTAGTTCTGAATATGAGTTCAAATTAGGCATAAGGATTTTATCATTTCTGAAACTAATTAGTTTAAAGGAAAACTCTATCTTAGATACAGGCTTCTGTTATACATGTTAATAAATCTGTGTTATTACTTTAGGGCCATGACTAGTATATAATATAGCATAGATAATGTATCCATCGACATAAAATACATGACTCATTGTCAAAGTAACTGACAGTAGGTCATATTTATTTTTTCCATCTGTTTTTACTATAATTATTGATTTGTTCCTGATCTTTGAAAAAGTTCTTTTTTTAAAGCAATATCTTTCTAGATTGTACGTATTCTTATTTCCCAGCCAAGAAATTATTAACCAAGACCACATATTTTATTACTAGAATTTATCATATTTTTTAGAGATTTCTATTAAAACCTTTGTGAAAGCATTTTTAAATTGGAGAAACATTTTGGAACAAAAGTTAACAAGGCTTCGTTTTATTTGGCCTCAGTATTGCAGTGTCATAAGGAAAACAAGCAGCCACAAGGAAAGTTACTTTATTATTATCCATGTTATTTTAGGTTCTTTGTCTTAAGTGTATTAAATTCATTTGTCTACATATAATGGAGAAAAGCATTTAAGAAAAGGACCTAAATTTTTAGAGAATAACTTATAAATTCCTCACATTTTACTTTTGTTACTGTTACCATATTTACTTCTAGGTTTTTAAACTGTTCCTAGTTTATTTTTGTTTAACTTTTAATTTTTTTATTTTAAAATGGTGGGGTGCAATTCAGGGTTAGGTATACAAATACTCATTGTGCAGGTACCCTTGTTGATGTGGTGTGCCCCCCCAACCCCAGACAGATTCCCACTACTGCCAGTTCCCCCCCTCCCACCCCCACAATTTCCTGCTACTTTCAATCCTGTTCTTATAGTATTACGATAGTTGTTCAAGGTCCACTTATTAGTGAAAACATGTGATACTCAGTTCTTTGTTTCTGTGAAAGATCACTCAGTATTATAGACTCTCCATCCAGGTTGCTGCTAAGTTCTTGATTTTGTTCTTTATGGCTGCATAATATTCCATTGTGTACATGTACCACACTTTTTTAATCCTCTTTTGATGGGCAGCATATTTGGTTCCATGTTCTTGCTATTGTGAACAGTGTTGCGATAAACATACGTATGCAGGTATCTTTTTTATGTAGTGATTTGAGTTCTTCTGGGTATATTCCCAGTAGGGGGATTGCAGGTTGTATGGGAGATCAATTTTTAGATCTTTTAGGAATTGCCAAACTGTTTTCCACAGAGGCTGTACTAGTTTACACTCCGACCCAACAGTGTAGAGGTGTTCCCTTTTTGCCACATCCTCTCCAGCATCTGTTATTTTTTGCGTTTTTGATGATGGCCATTCCGACTGGAGTTAGATGGTATCTCAGCGTAGTTTTATTTTATTTATTTATTTATTTTTGAGTTGGACTCTCATTCTAATTGCCCAGACTGGAGTGCAGTGGCCGCTCCCGGCCACCACAGCCTCGACCTGCTGGGCTCCCGCGATCCTTCCGCCTCAGCTTTCCAAGTAGCTGGAACTACAGGCACACGCCACCACACCTGGCTGATTTTTTGATTATTGTAGAGACCAGATCTCACCACGTTGCTCAGGGTGGTCTTGAACCCCTGGACTCAGGCAATCCTCTCACCTCGGCCTCCCAAAGTGCTAGAATTACAGGCTTGAGCCACTGTGCCTGGCTCATATGTATCTTTTGTGAAGTGTCTATTCATATCTTTTGCCCACTTTGTAATGGGGCTTTTGTTTTTTTGTTTTTTGTTTTTCTTTTCAGCACGTTTGTAGATCCTTGTGGATCCTAGATGTTAGGCCTTTCTCAGATATACAGTTGGCAAATATTTTTTCCCAGTCTGTGGGCTGTCTTGATGGGGGTTTCTTTGGTTTTGCAGAAGCTTGTCAGTTTGATGAGGTCCCACTTGTCTATCTTATCTCTTATGGCATAGGCATTTGGGGTTTTGATCAGGAATTCGTTGCCAGTTCCAATTTCCATAAGGGTGTCTTCTGAATTTCCCAAGGTTCTTATAGTTTGAAGTTTTACGTTTAGGTCTTTGATCAATTTAGAGTTGATTTTTGTATATGGTGGTAGGTAGGGGTCTTGTTTTAATCTTCTGCATGTAGTCAGCCAGTTTTCCCAGCACCATTTACTGAATAGGTTCTCCTCTTCCCAGTGGTTGGTAGTAGAGGCTTTGTTGAAGATGAATAGGTTGAGAAATTGAGAATTTGCTCCCAGAATCTCTATCTTGTTGCATTGGTCTATATGCCTGTTCTTGTATCAATACCAGACTGTTTTGATTATTGTAGCCTTATAATAAAGTTTAATGTCTGGGAGTGTGATACCTCCCACTTTGTTTTTTTGTCGTCGTCATTGTTGTTTTTTCTGAGGATAGTTTTGGCTATTCGTGGTCATTTATGTTTCCCTATGAATTCCTGTATTGTCATTTCTAGGTCTGAGAAGAACGATGCTGGTAATTTAATGGGCATTGCATCAAATCTGTAGATTGCTTTGGGTAGGATGGACATCTTAGCAATGTTGATTCTTCCAGTCCATGAGCATGGAATATTTTTCCATTTGTTTGTGTCATCTTTGATTTCTTTGAGCAGTGTTTTGTAGTTTTCGTTGTAAAGGTCTTTGACTTCTCTGGTTACGAAGGTGCCGAGGTATTTCTTTTTTCTTTCTTTTTCTTTTTTGGTGTGGCTATTGTGAATGGGATTGTGCATTTTATTTGGGTTTCTGTTTGTATATTGGTGGTGTATAGGAATGTGATTGTCTTTTGCATATTTATTTTATATTTTGAGACTGCCAAAGTCCTTTTTATCAGTCAGTGCAAGGAGGTTTTTGACAGATTCTCTTGGGTTTTCGAGGTATAGAATCATGTCATCTGCAAAGAGGGATAACTTCTTCTTTTCCTACTTGGAGACCCCTGATCTCCTTCTCTTGTCTGATTGCTCCAGCTAGGATTTCCAATACTATATTGAACAGGAGGGGTGAGAGTGAGCATCCTTGTCTTGTTCCCGTTTTCAGGGGAAAAGTTTCCTATTTCTGTCTGTTTAGCAGTATGTTGACTGTGGGTTTCTTGTAGATGGCTCTTACTTTTTTTTTTGAGTTGGAGTCTTACTCTGTCACCCAGACTGGAGTGCAGTGGCCACTCCTGGCCACCACAGCCTCGACCTGCTGGGCTCCGGTGATCCTTCTGCCTCAGCCTTCCAAGTAGCTGGAACTACAGGCACGCGCTACCACACCCAGCTAGTTTTTTGATTTATTGTAGAGATGAGGTCTCACCTAGTTGCCCAGGTGGGTCTCGAACCCATGGGCTCAGGCAATCCACTCACCTCAGCCTCCCAAGTTGCGAGATTACAGGCTGAGCCACCGAGCCCGGCTGGCTCTTACTATTTTGAGGTATGTTTCATCTATGCCTAGATGATAGCAAGTTTTTTCAAGAAGGGATGTTGGATTTTATCAAAAGCTTTTTCTGCATCTAATGATATAATTGTGTGGTTTTTGTTCTTACCATCTGTTGATGTATTTAATTACATGTATGGTCTTTTGAATGTTGAACAGTCCTGCATCCCAGGGTTGAAGCCTACTTTGTCATGGTGGATGATTTCTGCGATATGTTTTTGGATCCAGTTTGCTAGAATCTGTTGAGAATTTTAGCATCTATGTTCATCAAGGATATTGGCATGTAGTTCTCTTTCTTTGTTGGATCTTTACCCAGTTTGGGTATCAATGTGATGTTAGCTTCATAAAATGATTTGGGGAGGGTTTCATCTTTCTTGATTGACTGGAATACTTTCAATAGGATTGGTATCAGCTCCTCCTTGTATGTTTTTAGAATTCTGCTGGAAAGTCATCTGGTCCACGCTTTTTTTTGTAGGTAGTTATTTAATGACATGATCGATTTCCTGAGTTGCTATTTGGTCTATTTAGGGACTTGATTTCTTCTTGTTTCAACCTGGGGAGATTGTGTGATGTCAGAAAGTCCCCCATTTCATTTAGGTTTTCAAGTTTGTTTTCATACAAGTGTACATAGTATTCTCTGGTAATCTTTTGTATTTTTTGGGGTCAGTTGTGACTTGATCTTTTGCATTTCTGATTGTCTTTATTTGGGCTTTTTGACTCTTTTTCTTGGTCAGTCTAGCTAGGGGTCCATCAATCTTGTTTATCCTTTCAAAGAACCAGCTATTTGTTTTATTGATTTTTTTTGTATTATATTTTTGTCTTCTATGTCCTGTATTTGGGCTTTTATTTTGGTAACCTGGATTCTTCTGCTGTAGTTAGGGTTTAGGTGGTCTTGCTTTTCTAGCTTCCTTAGGTGACTTGTTAGGCTGTTAACTTGTGATCTTTCCATTTTCTTCATGTGTATCCATGAGATACGAATTCCCTCTTAGTACTACTTTCATGGCATCCCAGAGATTTTGGTAAGATGTTTCTTCATTTTCATTTGTTTCCAGGAATCTTTTAATTTCTGTTTTGATTTCCGTGTTGACCCAGGAGTTGTTCGGTATCATACTGTTTAGTTTCCATGTCTTTGTGGGTTTTGGGGGAACTTTGTTGATGTTGATATTTATTTTTATTTCACTGTGGCCTGAGAAGGTGCATGGTAGCATTTCAATCTTATGAAATTTGTCTATATTTGATTTATGGCTGAAGATGTGGTTAATCTTAGAGTATTTCCATGTGGTGATGAGTAGAATGTATATTCCATGTTTGTTGGGTGGAGTGTCCTGTAAGTATCAATTAAGTCCATTTGGTCAAGTGTCACATTGAGGTTCTGGATCTCCTTGTTGATTTTTTGACTTGGTGATCCTATCTGTCTAGGGTTGTTAGTGGAGTACTTGAGTCCCCAGATATGATAGTGTTAGAGTCAATATCTTTATTTAGTTTATCCAGAAGCTGCTTTGTGAAAGTTGGTGCTCCTATGTTGGGTGCATATATGTTTAGAATGGGTATTTCGTGTTGATGAATTGAACCTTTTATCATTATGTGTGACATTCTGTATCTTTTTAAATGTTTGATAGCTTAAAAGGTGTTTTGCCTGATATTAAGATTGCAACTCTTGCTTTCTTTTGTGTTCGGTTTGCCTGAAAAATTGTTTTCCATCCTCTTACTTTGAATCTTTTCTGGTGAGATGAGTCTCCTGGAGACAGCATATTGTTGCAACATGATATTTTATCCAATTTTCGCACCCTATGTCTTTTCAGTGGTGCATTTAGTCCATTCATATTCAGGCTAATTATTGAGATGTGAGAGTTTATCCCTGTCATGAGATTCTTAGAGAGTTTGTTGTTGCTGCTGTTATTGTGTATTTGTTGTCTTTCTTTTGATTTTTGGGTTGACTTATGTGTGTTTTCTTTTTTAAAAATTTTTTATATTCAATATTTTTTATTATGATACTGTGGGGTACAGTTAAGGGCTAGGTATACAAATATGCTTCATTTAGGCACCCTTGTTGATAAGAGGTGTCTCCCCATCCCCAGACAGATATTTACTACCATTAATCCCATCACCCTCCCCCTCCCCCCCACATAGTTTCCCACACTGTCAGTCATTTTCTTATGGTAATACGTTGGATGATCAAGGTCTACTATATGAGTGAGAACACGTGATACTCAGTTCTTTGTTTCTGTGAGAGGTCACTGCCGGAGTCCTGCTCCCACAAAGTCGAGGGGTTCCCAAAGGTGGAGACGGCGTCGGCGTTTGGGGGGAAAAGAGAGAAAGGGGGAAAGAGAGAGAGGGAGAGAAAGAGAGAAACTGGACACCTGTTATGAGGATGCAGATGCCGTTTATTCAGAATTACAACAGGTCTTTTATCCCCAAATTTTGCACAGTCAGTCTCACATGTCTTTCACGTGAACATAAAGCCAGGTGAGGGGCATCCCCCACCCACCAAATGTTCTTTTCAGGTAAGAGGAAGAAAAATCCCATAACAGATG
>CAUYQG010107493.1:0-11017 GCA_963574415.1 Tarsius wallacei
CCTGTAGTTCCAGCTACTTGGAAGGCTGAGGCGGAAGGATCGCCGGAGCCCAGCAGGTCGAGGCTGCGGTGGCCGGGAGTGGCCACTGCACTCCAGTCTGGGCGACGGAGTGAGACTCCAACTCAAAAAAAAAAAAAAAAAGCAGTGCTTTAAAGATAGTACTTCACTGTCTTCTTTCTTTCATTATTTTCAATGAGAAGTTTTTGATAATTCTTATCTTTGATTTCTGGTATGTAATATGGGTTTTTCCTCCTCTAGTTCTTTTGAAGAACTATTGGTTTTAAGTAATTTGATTATTATGTGTCTTTAGTGTAGTTTTCTTTTACTGCTTCCTGACCCTGGAGTTTGTTGAACTTCTTGGATCTGTGGGTTTATAGTTCTCAGTAAATTTATAAAATTTACAGCGATTATTTCTTCAAATGTATTGATTTAAGGAGTTGTAAAACTTATAAAGGCAGACAGGAAGAAAAAAAAGAACGGCAATTTTTTTCAATAAACATTTCTTTTTCAAAATTTCAAAGTTCAGGAGACTAGACAGCTAGCTAAAAGACTGGAGAATACATACATTTTAGGACTGTGGAGATGGAATGGAACACTAGATGGTGCATATCATGAAGAACTTTGATTTTTGACATGAAGCCTTTGGACTTGATGTAACAGATGACAAAAAAAACCCATTTGTGCCCATTGAGTAATAGAAAAATGGAGGGAAGCTTTATTTTAGTAAGGCTGGTCAGGCCGTGATACATATGATAGAACAGAGGATGAAGAGAGAGGCCAGGGATTGGGAAAGCAATTTGGGAAAAGGCAAAATTCGATCTACATCTCACACCAAACCCAAGAATAGATTCTCAGTGGATGAAAGATCTGAAAGAGAAAGATGAAAACTTGCAAGTATAGTCATCCCTTGGTACTCGTAGGCTCTAGGACCCTCCTGCAGACAACAAAGTTCACAGACACTCAAGTCCTTTCTATAAAATGACTTAGTGTTTGCATATAGCCTGCACACGTCCTCTTGTGTCCAGTCGTGCATCTCTTCATGGTGAGGATATATTCCGAGACAATATGCTGTTCAGTGATTTCGTTGTTGTGTGAACATAGAGTCAGTCATAGAGTGTACTTACACAGAACATCGGTCATAAAGTGTACTTACACAAACCTGGATGGTAGAGGCTGCTACACACCTAGGTCATATAATATAACCTATGGCTCATAGACCACAAACCTGTACAGTGTGTTACTGTACTGAATACTGTGGCAGTTGTGACACAGTGGTAAGTATTTGTGTATCTAAGCATAGAAAAGTTACAGTAAAAATATGGTATTATAATCTTATGGGGCCACCATCGCATATGCCGTTCATCACTGACCAAAATATGGTCATGCAGCACATGACTGTGCTTTAAGCAATCTCTGGATTAGTTATAATACCCAAAACAATGTAAATGCTATGTAAGTAGTTGCATTTATTGCTTTAAAATCTGTATTGTGTTTATTGTTGTATTGTTAAATTTTATTGTTTTTTTTTCTTCAATTTTAAAATTTCTAACAATGTGGGGTACAATTCAGGGTTAGGTATATAAATATTTATCATGCAGGTACCCTTGTTGATGAGGTGTGCCCCCCTGGTAGTTTCCCACTACTGCCAATCCCAACCCCCTCCCCCTCTGGCAGTTTCCCACTACTGCCAATCCCTTTCTTATAGTATGATAATTGTTCAAGATCCGCTTATGAGTGAGAACATGTAGAACTCAGTTTTTTGTTTCTGTGAGAGATCACTGAGTATGATAGACTCTAAATCCATCCAAGTTGCTGCAAAGTCCATATGTTTGCCCTTCTTTATGGCCACATAATACCCCATTGTGCATATGTATCACATTTTTTTTATCTAGTCCAGTTTCTATTCAGCATGGTTGGTTCCATGTTTTTGCTACTGTGAGCAGTGTTGTAATAAATATGTGTATGCAGGAATCGTTTTTGTAGAATGATTTGAGTTCCTCCTGGTATATTCTCAATAGGGGGATTGCTGGGTCATATGGTAGGTCAATATTTTGTTCTTTCAGAAACCATCACACTGTTTTCCAAAGAGGTTGCACTAGATTGCATTCCCACCAGCAGTGGAGAAGCATTCCTTTTTCTCCGTGTCCTTGCCAGCATCTGTTGTTGTTTATCAAATATTTTTTGATCCATGATAGTTGAATCCTCAGAGGCAGAGACTTGGATAAAGAGAGCCAGTTGTACTAGAAGAAAAAATGGGTGAATTTTTCTTTAACCTTGGTAGGGAAAGACCTCTATGCTTCAAAATCCAGAGATAAAACAAGAAAAAACTGGTAAGTTTTAAACTGGTTGTGACTAAATGACCTTGAATAGGCATATTAATTATTTAGTCTTGCAAACAAAAAAATATCACATGCTTAGTGGCTTTGAACAACATCCATTAATTATCTCATAGTTGCTGTGGGTCAGAAGTCTGGGTACATTTAGGCTGGGTCCTCTGCTCAAGGTCTCACAAGGCTGTAATCAAGATGCTAGTTGAGCTGTGTTCTCATCTGGAGGTTTGGTGGGGAAAGACCTAGTTCCAAGTTCACCCAGGTTGTTGGTCGAGTTCATTTTCCTGCATTTGTAGGACTGAGGACCTTGACTCCTTACTGACTCTTGCTAGAGTCTGCCCTTAGCTTTTAAAGACTAACCCGTTTTTGCAATGCCTTGCCATGCGGGTTTTCCCAATATGGCTTCTTCATAATGCCAGCAAGGAAAATATCTAGTGTGCACTTGCTAGCCAACAGAGTCTTATGCAACACAACATAATCAAATGAGTGCCATTCCATGACCTTTTTCATAGTCTATTGATTATAAGCACATCACTGGTCCCATACCCTCCATTCAAAAGGAGAGAATTTTTTTTCAAGGGTATGAACGCAAGGAGGTTAGGCTCCAGGGGTGGGGTGCCCTGAATGCTGCTCACTACAATAGGCAAGCATATTGCCATCAATTAAAGCAGAAATTTGAGAATAAGTGAAGTCCATTTATAAGGAAAATAAGTGTGACATTTTTTCCCTTTCCCAATTGTTGTGACTATTCACATACATGCCTGCTACTGGGGCTTTCTCTTGGGAATCCTCACCATTGCTGTTAGGTCATTTCCTACTGGAACACTGATTGGCAGCCTGGTCTTCTAGTGAATGCTGTTGGGCCACAGTTTCATTTACCTACTGTGGCTCTGCCATAATGTTGAGAGACTATTAGGTGATTTTGAAGCAGAATTTAGGTCTTCCTTTGCTAGAAATTGAGTGTTGAAAACTGCAATGGCAGAGTGCACTGCCCTCAGAGGTCTTCCCCTTTCTGGCCTCACTTTCTTTCTTAAGCTAGACACTTTGTTTCTTCTCCCTTCATGTGACTAGTCCCTTGTATCTGTTAGATTTAGGTTCACCTGACAGGCCTCCAAATATCAATGTAAAAGGAAAACACATTTGTTAGGCTAAACTCCCACTGTGGCCTCCAAAATGTTAGGTCAGACCCGCCAAGGGGTGTGGTTTGAGATCCAGTGCTGAGCACAAGATGCAAAGAATTGCACAGAAGTTAGATTGGAATATATAGTTTATTTAGAAAATAAATGAGAGAGAGAGAGAGACAGAGAGACAGAGAGACAGAGAGACAGAGAGAGACAGAGAGAGGGGAAATTCACCTCCCCAAGGTAGGGAAGGCAGCCAAAGCAAGGAAACATGGCGGCCATAGCTCAAAGAGCCACGAGGACACAACAGAATTTAACAAAATAATGGCAAAAGTCTGCTTGAGGTAGAATGTCTTTAAACCTTCCCTTTGATGGAGGGTAGGTCATTAAGTTGATTAGGTGGTGGTCTCCTTCACATCATCATGAAGGGGACAGGTAAGCACAAGTACTGACATCAGGTGATGGATGGCAGGCAGATGAGTGGGTCAGTCACATGACGGTTGCCATGTTGATGGGGTCTGTGTCAGGAAGCTAGGGAAGGGCTGATTAGTTACCTTGTTTGTAAAACAAACTGGGGAGGGAGTTGTTAAGACAATTATCAATAGCTACTTCTGAAAAACAGGTTCTGTCCTTGGCTGGCAATTAGAGGGTGAATTAAAGCAAACTGCTAGAAAAACATGGCAAAACTAAGCAATGTTAAAATGACTGCTCATCGGGTCTATTGACTCCATCTTACGTCCTTTCAGCATCATTTTCTCAGATAAAATAATTCAGGAAAGATGGCTGTCAAGGCTGGCCTGGGAGCTCCACAATGTAAGCAAAGATTCACACAGCAAAAGAAAAGGGAGGTAGAGTCTTTCATTCGAGGTGGCCATAGGCCTACCTGAAAGACAGGATTGAGAGACTAAGAAGGAATGGGAGAAAGGACCATACAAGGGTGAACTTGAAATCAGTGAGACATTCTTCCTTTGCTTTCAGGCCTTAGGAAATCCTTTCCAGGATGCTTTCTATATTTTAACTTTTGTGTATTCGTTTTACTACTCCATCCAATAAAAGACTATCTTCTCCATCATTTCATCCTGGATTCGTAACACAGTTCTTGCCCTATGTAGATATATATTACGTGAAATTACACGAATTGAACAACTACTGCCCCTGCCATCCTGGCTCTGTTGTATTATTGGAACTTAGAGTTCTTAAAATTAGTTAGAAAGAGTATTTCTAAGGAGGGAAGCACTTATTATTTTTGTGAGATGAGCTTGTTTGTTTCAAAGAGACTTTGTAATCCAGGAGACTGACAGTCCACCCCTTGCCTAGCAAAGTCCCCATAACTGGGAGGAGGGGCTGCAGAGAGACACGTGAGAGGGCTGTGTCTTTCTAGTTCATGCCCACTCTTCTTCCTGAGGGGCCCAACTGCACTCTGGACAGCTGAGATTCCTTCCGTGGATGTTGACCCCTATTTCTGGTGTCCAGGGCTTTTACAGCTTTGTGTCTCATTTTTGTTTGAATGAGTGTTTTAAAAAGAAGATCACAGGAAGCAGATCAGGGCTCCCTCATTGGGTTCTGTTTTGTTACTGAGATCTTACATTATGGAATTTCAGCGGGAATCACCTTGTCCAAAAATCTTGCCAGAACTCCAAATTCTTACTGTATAACAGAATATTGAAATAGTTGCATTCTCAATGATAGTAGCTATAAAATAAATTTCCATTGAGTCTTATTTGCCCTTGATTTTCATTATGAAACCAAAAAGGTGTTTGGCCCTAAGATATCAGGAAAATCACATTTTATGATACAGAAAAGCCTTCAAAATAGTTCATATGAAAAAAGATTTTGCAGTCCATTAAAATAATTTCACAAAGCAAACAGACCCTAAAAAAATATGAGGAAATCTAAACTTAATTTTTTTCTCATTTTAGCTTAAAGGTCTAAATGATAATAAGAAGTTTACCTAACACAACTGCTAAATTTAAAAAATTACACCTTAATAAAACTTTTTCTCCAATATTCTGAATCAGGATATATTTTATCTTTCTTTGCTTTTTCTCAGACATATTTTCCAGCACTTTCTGGAAGCCATTACTATCAGAAAACTAGAACGAGTAAGAGAGGGAGGGAAGGAGACCGGTCTGTTTCTTAAGGGATTAAGAGAGAAAAATGGTTTCAAGAATCCAAAAATTCCTGGTCATTGGATAAATTAGAAAAACTCATTTGCTGAAGCAAGCACTGACAGACTCTGATACATCTGCAGAGTATGTCTTTAATTAACAATATATTGAACTAGTTCTCTGCAATTTAAAAACGCTTTACTCACTAATTTTAATACATTGAGTCCTTGCTAAAATTTATACCAGGCACCAATTAAATATTTTATCTGTAATGGAGCACTTTTCATTTAATGTCTTTTAGGAATATAAATGGGATTGCACGTCATTTAAGAAAACTTGATTACTTTATTTTTTTCCCCCTCAGTACATGAAACTGTGAACTCAGGACACGACCACATATTGCAGAATTTCTGTTGGCCTAACATCTTGGATTATTTTGGATTTGGCAAACTTCCAGCCTACAGGCCAAGTTTGGCCCTCAGCCCTATTTCATCTGATTCTTGGCAAATAACCCCTATGTGAGAGTGAGCCTGGCGAGAGCTTTTGCAACACCTATAGGGATTTTATCCCTGAGAATATTCTATTTTAGGAAGAGTCCGTGAAGATTTAATGATGTGCTGTGGAGAACTGGGAACTGCAGATTTTCGCAGATTTAGTTGAAGGGCGAGCGTTTCATCTTCCAGGTGATAACACCTCTCACACTACAGTCTTAGTGAACAACAGTTAACCCCAGACTTCCTCTAGAAAGCACTAGACTTCTCCCTTTCTTTTGAGTCCTTCCCTCTTCCTCTTCTTTCTTTCTTTTTTTAAAAAAAGTTTCAAAACCCTGTTCTGGGTACAGAGAAAATCCTTAGCAAATATTTGCTGGTTGAGTGAATGGGCGATTTTCCCTTTATTAATCTTTCTCTTTACCCCATATGTATCTCTTCACCTTCTTTATCTTTTTAATTTTCTTTCTCCGTTTTCTTCATTGAAATGAACACAGTATAGAACTCAAACAGATTTAGATGTAAACAGTTTTTGTTTAATAAAAGAATTTTTAAAATTCTTTGCTAGAAGGAATCTTAGAATTCATGTAGTCCATAACTAAATTGATGAATGTAATGTTTTGTGGTTATCAGGAAACAAAAAAGAGGAAAAGCTTATTTTCCAATCTCGATTGATTTCTCCCTTTAATATTACAAGCTCTTGATAGAAAAATTCCTTTTATTCTTTACAATTGCTTGAGGAACTAAATACAATTTGTACAAAAGTACCAGAAAAGGATTTTAACCTAGATGGATTGAAGTGAGCAAAATTCTTAGTTTGCGACTTTCCCCAATATGGCTTGCCTCTGAAAGGTTTATTTTAAGTATGAAGGATATTTCGTTATTTTTCTAACCTGCAAAGAAAGAGGGACATTCTAAGAAAATACAATCCTGAATCTAAACATCACCATATTATATAAATCAAAAACAGGCAAGTCCTAACTAAAGAATGGTTCGTTATGATTAGAAAAATTATATTGCCTTAGGATATTCTTTCTTTGGGGTGTCTTCACTACTGGAGGTCGCATCTTAACTTGAATGGTACATTTGCGCTACACAGGGGACTGTTTTCCCTTGGGATATCGCTGTAAACTGGGTAAGAATGATGACTGGGTTGGGACTGACATTGGGAATACATAGGTTCCTGAAGATAATTATTGATGGCAAAAAAAAAACAGAGCTAGGAAAGCCCAGAGGGCCAGTTTTTGAGTTTCATATTCTTGGGTATGCAGCTCACAGAGAAGTGAGCATAAAATAATTCAATAACAAAAATTCAACCGCCAGACACTGAGTGCTTGAGTGGGTGAGGTCTCTGTCAGATTGCATACGGCAATCAGAGAACCCATAACTTCGGAGAGGCTGAGAAGAGCCTTGCAGGCCCTTTCAAGCTGTTTTCTTTCTCCAAATGCCAGAGTAGCTGAAACAATCCTGCACTCCACCTCCTCCCAGAGGAAAAACTGGCTATGTGTACAGAAAAGATGTTTCTGAAGAACCAGGAGTCTGCACTGGGAGGAACATGCATCGGAGAGCAAACATTGGAGGAGAATGTTCCATTGTCAATCTTCACATGGGTGTATACGAGAGCTAATTTGGAAAAGAGATAACAAAAGCTGGAGAAATGCAACAGATAAATAACGCAGATGTGCTTAAAGTCAGATCACCAAGGTGTCACAGACATGGAAACAGAGAAATAGCCAATTTAGCCCGGATCAGTGCAATAGGAAACAGCACGGTGAGAGCCAGTGTATGAACAAAAAAGGACTCCACAAGGACAGGAGAGAAGCATTTTCCTAAGCCAGTGCCTGAGTGGCCATCAGGGTGGACTCCTGGAAACACAGAAACATTTTCTAGATTCCTTTATCCTCTTATTCTGCATCTCATTTCTGTTTCAGACTTCACAAGACAGGGATAAAGAGCCCTCTGAAAGCTGAGCTGGAGAGAGACCTAGATGGATATTTCCAGTTAAGGAAGCATTTGTCCCAGGGCTTTCATTTCACAGCTAGAATTGGCCCATCTGTGTTTTACTAAACAAAATGCAATTTTTTTTTTCTGAGTGATTCTGACAATAACTTTTAAACATTCGTTTTTTTCTCCCTTATTTCTCTAGCCAGATTTCCTCTAGTGCATATTTTCTGTTCAGGTTCTTTGTTCATTTATCTACTGATGTCTTAATGTTTCTCTTATTGGTTAATGCTCTCTTTTTTCTCATTTAAAGATTCCTGAATTAAGAAAAAAATCATGATTAACAGATGTTTCTTCCACAATAAACATAAGGTATGTTTCTTAGTTCCTGAGAAAATTACTCTCTTCTAGAAGAATTGATAAATCTTTCAAAGATTATTACATATATGACTTCAGGCTACAAAGTGAAAAACCAAATCTTTTATATATATATATATATATATATATATAAAGAAATATATATATATATAAAGAAATTTCCCATAATTGTGTTTCTTTATCTCTAGCTTATTTTGGCAATCTATGATATATCTTTACTCATATAAGATACCACAGATAGTCATCATCTAAACTCTACTAGACAAAGCAAAATCTTTGCTTTAAATATTAGGCATGTGTTTCTTTATTTAATTTTGAATCTTATTCTGAGCAATTTGAAAATCATCTAGTTCTAGAAACTTACTCTATCAAACTCAAATCCTTAGCTGTGTCTTTAGCAGAGATACTTTATCTTGAGGGTTATTATGTCTCAGGTGAAAAGAGGTAGATTTTTAGAATTTGCAATTCAAGGTTGTGTACTTTATGTTTTTAAAAAAATGTGAACAGCCACATAGCTACTATGGATTAATAATACATGCCCAGAACTTTTACCATCATTTCTTCAAGTCTCTCCAATATTTATATAATAGTGATTATGCGTTAGTGATTGGTTGAGGAAAGAAATGTGATAATTAAATTTGGGTGTTAACTTGACTGAATTAAGGGATACATAGCTGGTAAAGCGTTATTTATTCTCAGTGCTTCAGTAAACATTGAACCTAACCTTATTCTGCTGACAGAGAAATTCAGGTGGTTTGGTATTGGATTAGAATGATTGGGCTGTCCCAGCTGTGTCTGTGAAGGTGTTTCTAGAGGAGATTGGGGTGTGAGTTGGTGGGCCAAGTAGGGAAAATCTGTCCCCAGTGTGAGTGAGCACCACCCATTTTACTGGGGGCCTGATAGAAATCCAGAGCCGGTACACCCCCCTTCTCTTTTTCTCCTGCCCTTGGATGTCCGAACTCCAATTTCTCTGGCCTCTGGCCTCCACGACTCACACCAGCGGCACTCAGGGTTCACTGGCCTTTGGTCTGAAACTGAGAATTACACCAGGGGCTTCCTTGGTTCTCAGGTTTTCAGATTGGACTGAGCCGCTACTGACTTTTCTAGTTCTCTGGGATGCAGATGGCCTATCGTGGGACTTCTCAGCCTTCATAATCAAGTGAGCCAATTCCCCTAATACATTCTTTTTAATATATCTCTATATCCTATCACTTTTATTTTCTGGAGAATCCTGACTAAAACAGGTGTTTGTACCAAGAGTGGGAATTTTAAGGACGAATTCTTAATTGGGGTGGGGGTTTGTACCAAGAGTGGGAATTTTAAGTTCTTAATTTTGGGGGTGATGGTGGTGGTTTCTGGAATTGAGTCTGTAATCTGATTAAACTTACAAACACTGAGAACTCTACTTCCAATAATACAGAGAGCACTCATACTCTGTAGCATGAGCTATTTATAGAGATGCAAAATATATGCATTGGATACTTTTTTTTTTTGAGTTGGAGTCTCACTCTGTCGTCCAGACTGGAGTGCAGTGGCCGCTCCCGGCCACCGCAGCCTCGACCTGCTGGGCTCCGGCGATCCTTCCGCCTCAGCCTTCCAAGTAGCTGGAACTACAGGCGTGTGCTACCACGCCCGGCTAATTTTTTGATTTATTGTAGAGAGGTCTCGCTTGCCCAGGCGGGTCTTGAACCCGCGGGCTCAGGCAATCCACTCACCTCAGCCTCCCAAAGGCGTGGGATTACAGGCTGAGCCACCGAGCCCGGCTGGATTTTGTTATTATTAACAGGGCAGAACCTATGCCTGATTCATTTTTATTTCTCCAACACTAGAACTGAGCTGGGGGCTACAGTGATACTTACCAAAGTTTTTCTGAATGGATCTGTATTAAACAGACATCAGTCCAAACCGGAGCCAGTGATGGACACCCACTGTTTTGTCTGCCCAAACATTCTCTCCTTCTTTTGAGACTAGTCCTATCTGTTTTGGGAAGCACCCTACTTCCTGCTTTTCTCACTTCCTGGCTTTTGTGGAAGCTGAAATGTTCCTTCCTGATCCCACTCACTGCCTGGTCACAGCTGATTAGCCCATTTGGCACTTGACCCAGGTCAATAGCTGGAGGCTCTCCTTCCATTCTTCTCCATATCACTTCTAGATCATTACATTCTTCATTTTTTTTTTTTTTGAGTCGGAGTCTTACTCTGTCACCCAGGCTGAAGGGCAGTGGCAAGCTCACGGCCACCCCAGAGTCGACCTGCTGGGCTCTGGTGATCCTTCCGCCTCAGCCTTCCAAGTAGCCAGAGCTACAGGCGCGTGCTACCACGCCCAGCTAATTTTTGATTTATTGTAGAGACGAGGTCTCGCCAAGTTGCCCGGGCTGGTCTCGAACCCGTGGGTTCAGGCAATCCACTCGCCTCGGCCTCCCAAAGTACTGGGATGACAGGCTGAGCCACCGAACCTGGCCTTCACTTTTTTTTAACACACAAGGACTTACTGCGCTGCTCAGGGTGGCCTCAAACTCCTGAGCTCAAGTGATCCTTCTCCCATCTCAGTCTCTGGAGCACCTGAGACAACAGACACATGCCATCACACCTGGCTGAAATTCTTTAAATTATATTTTATATTTCATCAGAGCAATACATTGATATGATTTG
>CAUYQG010107497.1:0-15306 GCA_963574415.1 Tarsius wallacei
TTTTTTTTTTTTTTTTTTGATTTATTGTAGAGATGAGGTTTCGCCTGCCCAGGCGGGTCTCGAACCCGCGGGCTCAGGCAATCCACTCACCTCAGCCTCCCAAGGCGCGGGATTACAGGCTGAGCCACCGAGCCCGGCTAGTCCATAATTCTTATACTTCCTCTGTCTCCTTCACTGTGCCCAGGAGAGGGCTGAGTACATCTTATCCATGAAAAAGGAGGTATCTGCAAATGCTTTTGTAAATTCCAAGGAGCTGTCTTACACTGAGAGCATGCTGTGCTTAACACCAGTTTTTAAGGGTCTTCAATGGGAGTGTCTGAAATGTTCTCATGGCAGTTATTCAGAGGACACGGTTTTCCTAATGCTGGTACCCAGTCAGGGGCCGTGTTTCCATCAGAAGAGAAGCAGCTGTTCTTTGGGGCTGGTGTGCCAGTTTTCCCAGAGGAAAACTGGTTTGAGGAGTACAGGCACTGGGATGACGTCTGAGATTTTAAATGGAAATGGGCTTTTATTGTAAGATGAACCGCATGTCCCTCCAGGTTAGTGACTCTAACCTGGGCTCACAGCAACTTGGACAGGGGCTAGGGAAGCAGGCCTGAGAGAGAGCATTTCTCTTCAATCAGTTTTCCAGATGTAGCCAAATACCTCACTACAGTATTTGGTGATCTTGATGTATAAGATATTTATATACAAAGTGCTCTATAAAGATGGAAGGAAGGGACTTAATCATGTTAATGAGGATGAAATGTTAGACTTTATGCAGATGAAATAGATTTGGTGCTGGAACAATTAAATGATTTCTAGGCTTCTAGTATTTATTTCATAAGAGTCATTCTCCACAAACCTATGAAATGTGATCAGTGGTGACAAAAACTGCAAACTCCAGGGAGCAATTTCATTTTTATCCTGGTCCTGCAGCAACTCTAAAAAGGACAAGGGAAGTGGGGCTGGGGAGACAGCATCTCCCTTCAATCAGTTGTCCAGATGTAGCCAAATACCTAGTTAGGTATCTGACAACACACACCACAAACACACACATACACATGCACACACACACACATTTATTTACATTATGCCCTCCAAAGATGAAAGAAAGGGATTTAATCATGCTGATGAATATGAAAGAGCTTCCATGATACACTTTAGGCAGATGGGGAGCTGTAATGCTGGACTCACTATGATTTCTAGACTTCCAGAGTTTATCTCCTAAAAGTCATCTTCTACATATGCTGTGATAGGTGTTGGTGATATGAGCCTGCAAGTCCAGGTGAGTGATTTTGCACATAATGTGGACCTGCACAACTCTAAAAGGGGAAGGAAGATAGGCCTGGGAAAGGTTATTTCCCTTCAATCAGTGATTGCCAAATATCTCGACATAGTATCTGGCAAAACATACACACATAAAAATATTTTATATACATTATGCCCCATCACAATGGATAGTAAGGGATTAATTGTGTTCATGATCATGAAACAGCTGCCACTCCACACTTTAGGCAGATATGGAGATAAAGTCCTAGGCTACTTAAATGACTGATAGGTTCCCCAGAGTGTTTATCTTCTAATAGTTATCTTCAGCATGTGAATACTTGTGGAAATGTCATCTTTCCAGCTACTCTTAAAACACAGGTAATAACAAACTGATTAGTAATAAACATTTGATTCCACAGACTCTATTACATGGACCTAACTATTTTACAAGCTAAGAACAGTGCTATATTTTTGGTAATATCCCATTATCTTGCTTTAATACTGTCAACAATTGCTTATACAGAAAAAATAGCCACAAATTCTGATCTTTTTTTTTTTTTTTCGAGTTGGAGTCTCACTCCGTCACCCAGGCTGGAGTGCAGTGGCATGCTCATGGCCACTGCAGCCTCAACCTGCTGGGCTCAGGCGGTCTTTCCCTTCAGCCTTCCAAGTAGCTGGAATACAGGTGTGTGCCACCACACTTGGCTAATTTTTTGATTTACTGTAAAGATGAGGTCTCACCAAGTTGCCCAGACTGGTCTCGAACCCATGGGCTCAGGCAATCCTCTCACCTCGGCCTCCCAAAGTGCTGGGATTATAGGCGTAAGCCAACATGCCTGGCCCAAATTCTGATCCTTTTTCTTGCTTTCTGGCAGGGTCTGCCAACAACTGTTTTAGTCCCCAGTCCACAATACTGTGGGACTGCAGGGAACACTCTGTAGTGTACAAGATTTCTTAGGGGTGAAAGCCAAAAAGAGTGAGGAAAGAAGGAAGGAAGGCAGACAGGAAGGAAGGAAGGAAGGAAGGAAGGAAGGAAGGAAGGAAGGAAGGAAGGAAGGGGCTTATTGGAGAGGCAGGTCAGAGACTCAGCACTTATACAGGCTTGTAACAAATCCAAAGAGGAGAAAAGATATTTAAGAAAAATGTTCTTCCCTTTGGCAACATGGTGACCAAACATATGCATACAAAAAAGGAAATGTGTAATTACACCCAGTGGTATGCTGATGAGTGTGTATCAATCAGCAATCTAGAGAGGGGACAAGTGTGTGGTGTAAATACTCCCACCACAGGCAATTTCAGGCTACTAATAACAAGGAGTTGTGAAGAGATGTGCAGTAGCACACCATCGGGTATTATTTCCACCATGCAGACATAATAGATGTAAATAATCTCAAGGGCATAGAAAATAGTAAAATGTAGGATTTTTGAGTTCAATATTCATTACTTTGTCCTTAATATAATGTATTTTACTGTTTAAGTGCATATCATTTAATTTTTTTTTTGAAAGCAGGATTTATTGAGAGAACAGAAAAGCTCCCACAGTGGGAGGGGACCCAAAGCGGTTGTCCATGATTTAATTTTTAATAATGGCTGTGTTGAGCAACCAGTTTGCAAAATTTTTGAAAATGTAACAGCTGGCAAGACTGAACAAGTCGGCTCTTACACACCACACCTAAATGGGTGAAATAGAAGGAAAAATCAAACTGAAAATCATCCAACAGTATTTATTATGTTTTTTTAGATAGATAGGGAGATGTAGTAGTAAACTAATTAAAGGGTTTTTAGGGATCCAAAAGTGTTAGTATGTTCTGCTTATTGTGCCCTCAAAAATGTAAAAAATCCTCAAGAAAATGAGATGTTTCAAAGGATTTTAAAGATACAGATATGGTTTTATTGACAGGTAAATGTTCAATTTGTAAAGGACTATTCTAAGCAGATTTGATGTGCTTTACAAGCTAAATAAAATAATATAGAAATCATTTTTCCATTAACTTGTTTTATTGCTACCAAGCAACTCAGAACACTCAAGTTACTGAACAAATTCTGGGTTGGGTCCACATTCTGCCTGGGTCAGTGATCTCTTTAGTTCCAGGCGTCACCAGCATAGCAGATGTCACCATTACAAGGCTCAGAATTGCAGAGAAAAAGAAGAGAATGGTTGGAAGGAAGGGAAGGGAGAGGGAAGGAGAAGAGGGAGAGGTGCCTCCAGCAGTGTCAGAGTGCCACCAGTCACCACCTGGGGCCCTGACAGTTATCAAGGACTGGTGAGCTTGAGCCAATGGTTGCAGTCACCTGTTTCCTTAGTTTAGTATTACACTGTTGCACTGCTCCATTAAAAGATTAATGTGTACTACAATGCCACCATCTCAAGTTGTACTTTCATAGACTTTGTCCTTGAGATGACACACATCTGGATAAGGGATAGTTCACATTTTTTCATGATGTTTGCAAATGTCTGGATGGATCATGCCATGTGGACAAAAATCTGCATAATTAACCTGAAAGGTTATTTTACCCTGTGACTTTGTTACATCAAAAATAAAGCAATAAATGCTTCTAAAATTCACCAAACTAATGTAATCGTGCATTTCATACAACCTTGATTAAGGTGCAATTGTCATTATTTTATTTAGGAATGTACTGTTTTAAAAGCCTCCCTCTTACTAAAATTTAGTTTTCTATCATGTCTGAAAAACTTTGAAATTTCATGAATAGTCATCCATTAGAGTCACGTTAAAGATTCAATTAGTGTTGAATGGTCAGTAAAAGTAGGTGTGCTAATTCATTTTGCTATGAGTGAGTCTAGCTTGAACCTACATTTGTGGGTTAATAAATATTTTATACTTACTTGCTAATGCTGTGTTAAAATGTCATAATGTTATCTTGCTTTATGAAGATGGCACCACTGGTCTCCATGAATCGGTGGGGTACGTGCATTCAGTGATTTTCTGAAACTAAGGGAGCATTTGTGCTAAATTGGTCACATTTTCTCACCCAGTGAAAGATTGGCAATACTAACTTCTGACGTGGCCAGCAGAACACTTGATGTCTTTAGCCTAACTCAAAGCTATGCATGTAAACAGAGATAGGCCTCTATCACAATCACAGTTACAAACACATATTATACACTAAATTCCTCTCAGTGATCAAAAGTTCACATAAGAAAGCAAGACAGCCTATGTGAAAGTGTTAGAATAATTTTCAATTGTTGTCACTCTCTAAGATCTGCATCAGTCCATTTGTCAAGTTGCCAGAGTGCCCACGAGCAAATAAAACAATGATATATATTATAAAATCCAAGATAAATAAGTAGTGCTAAAAAAGAATAACAATTAAATTATTAGTTGTGTGGTTAACGGAAACGAACAACCTTCGATAAAATGGTCCCGATGGGGAAGGAGAAGAGTTTTTGTCGTTTGTTTTTAAATGGCTGCGATGTGGTGAAACTTCTTGTAGAAGTTTACCTTCGATCTGCTTCAACTCTCTTCTTACGAACTAGGTAAGAGAGAAAGGTTTAAAAAGACAGGTTTAAGAACTATTCCTTAAATTCCAGATAAACAACATTAATCACACAAAATAGCAATCTTGGCTGGGTGCAGTGGTTCACACCTGTAAACCCAGCACTTTGGGAGGCAGAGGTGAGAGGACAGCCTGAGTCCAGGAATTTGGGACCTGGACAACTTGGTGAGACCTCATCTCTACAATAAATTAAAAAATTAGCCAGGCATGGTGGTGCGTACCTATAGTCCCAGCTACTCGGAAGGCTGAGGTGGAAGGACTGCCCGAGCCTAGCAGGTGGAGGCTGTGGTGTCCATGAGTGTGACACTGCACTCCAGCCTGGACAACAGAGTGAGACTCTGACTAAAAAAAAATAAGATAATAAAAAATTTTTAAAAAGTAATTTCAAGCACTTGAGGACACAGTTATATTAAATTTCAGTACTCAATTATTCATGACAATAAATGGAAATGATAAAATAATCCAATGTCTGGTGAAATTTACATTTAAATAAAGATATTGGCTGGGTGTGGTGGCTCACACCTGTAATCCCAGCACTGGAGGCTGAGGCAGAAGGATCACTTGAAGCCAGGAGTTCAAGATCAGCCTGGGCTACAAGTGAGACCCTGTCTCTACTGAATGAATGAATGAATGAATAAATAAATAAATAAATAAATAAATAAATAAAGATATGTCTGAGAATTTGGTACTTGAGTGTTAGAACATTCCCATTTCTATGAAGTCCAGAACAGACCCATGGAACAGTGTACGTCTAAATATTTTTATGGTCACGTATCCACAGCACATCCCCTCAGTTTCTGTGCCACTCCCTCAGCAACTGGCTTTAACTAACTCCTCAGGTTAACATAATCACAATCTATTAATTCCAATTACAGGTTGAAGACCAGGAGGAGCTTCAAATGGAAGTTCGAAGTTTCAAAACCTCTTCTAAATAAAAATTGCTAAGTGTCAACCTTCAAAGAATATGTGATTCAGATGGCAAGCAAACTCAGAGATTATGGTCCCTTAACTGGTACTTAGGATCAAGAAAATTGTCTATACCATCTGTTTCCCAGCTTCTGCAACCCTCTTCTTCCCCTCTTCACACCTCCCCAACTGCAGGCTCTTCTGGATTTGGCAGAAATGTGCCCTGGCTGTGGTCTTGCCCTAACTCTCCACTTTAAATAGCTCAGCCTGCTCCTGCCTATCCTGCAGGGAATTAGACAAAAGCTACTGCCTACAGTTGCTGCTTCCTGGGTTCAGAATCCCCTCTTCATTTCCATCAAACTTCTTGTTTTTGCAGGGTTTTTTTTTTTTTTTTTGGCCTCTATGTTGTTCAGTTGTGAACCCAGTGTGCTCTTCTTAGGCACCTTCTGACTGCTACCTCCATCCTTCCCCAAAGTCCTATTTGCTGGGTTGCCCCTTGGCCTCATCCTGTGCACCCCCCAGATAAGCACTGCCATATGCCCAGTTAGTCTCTTGATGGTCTCACACTCTGTGGGCCTCAGGATCTTAGCTGAGCTCATGTCTGGGCAGGGAAGTAGATGCTAACTTTGACTTGCCTCTTCCTGTTCTAGCCCTTAGCTTCTGTGTTGTCCACTATCTGAATCCTCCTTGAAGCCAGCACTGTACTTGCTGTGTCCAAAATCTGGCATTCTGTCCCTGAACCTCGAACTGGAAACAGAAGCCTGCTGTTGACTGACTACTTGCCAAATGGACTGTCTGCTTCTAGATGGCTGGATGTCTCCCCATACCAAACTTTCCCATTCTTCTGAGCTATGGTGGACTAGGAACTGCCTCACCTTATCCTAACAGAAGACACGCCAGGAATCCTCAGCAAAATATGGCAATTATTTTGCCATAGTTTTGCCAAAAAGTCAAGCAATTACTTATACAGGAAATACAATTCCAGAGTAAAATGAAAGAAAACTAATATTGGGGGTTTCGAATTCACCCCAGTATCTGAAAATTAAAGAGGGGCTAACTGGAAAAGCCACTTCTGAGTTTAACCATCATAATGTAGCTCTGTTAGTTTCTATCACATGTAAAGTACCAAAGTATCAGACATACCCATATTTAAGTCTACATATCAAAGCAGTCAGAAGTCAAACTAAGTAAACTGGGAATTTCTGTGTCCTTGGGTGCAGATAACAACAGAGGGTGATTACATGTAAGAAATGAGTGAAGAAGAAGCAAACACACAAAAGAAATCTAGCAGATATCAAAGACTGGAAAAAAGAACAAACAGCTCTTTTTGAGAAAATGCTGTGATGAAACAAACACTGTGAGAACCATGATCATGTAATACTGTGCCTTTGATGAAGGACCACGTGACAACCAAAGGCCAGTGGAATGGCGCCTGTGAGATGCTGCATCTGAAGTGGGGAAGTGAGCCTCATCATGCTCTTCCAGTTGTTAACAGCACATATCATGGCCGCCTTACCCAGGTCGTTATTCTTCGTGATGGCAGCTGCCACCCTTGTTCGTGGCCCTTGCTTGGTAAACTGATATCCAAACTTGAGGATCCTTGAATTCTCCTCCAGCATCTGGGCGATTTCCATCTCTACGGCTGTTCCTAGCTGCTGCCTCTGGTTGCAGGTGCAGACCCATACATAGGACAACCAAGAAGGAAGAGGAAACAGTTACTTGCATAGGAAAGATACCCGGCTACTTGTTGGACAGAAAGGCCAAGAGGCAAAAGTCTCAAATGGAAAGGGACAGCGTCACTTGAGATGTTTTCTCCCATTTAGTCATCTAAGTTCTGCTCCTTGTCTAGAAGCAATATCCAACAGACAGATAGCTGAGTCCACTGGTGTCCTACCCTGAAAAAACTAAGCAATTATTTATGCAGGAAATATAATTCCAGAGTAAAATGAAAGAAAACTAATATTTGGTGTTTCAAATTCACACCAGTATCTGTGATTAAACAAAGAGTATTTTTTAAATAGTGAAACTGTTTCATGGTAGCCAATCCAGTTACTAAATTTTTAATTCTGGGATCCATATCCCAAAAATAATTAAAGGTCATCAACCTATGGGTTATTGTCTCTCAGCAGAATCTCAGCAGAAGATCCTGAACTAGCTTCACTGTGGTTTGTACCATGCATGGATGGATAATTATTAAACTCTGAAGGAGGTTGCTGGGCTACAGAAAAATCTCCAAGTTGTTTAAGTTGGTGGGAAAAGACTTTGTTGTTTAAGTTGAGACACTGAAGAATAAAAAAATTAAAAGTAAAGTTTTTTTTTTTTTTGATGGGGCATGTAAATTTTACTTTAAGGGACAAAGTATATTTTTTCATAATATAGTCATTACATTTTTTAAAATTTGAGTTGGAGTCTCACTCTGTCACCTAGGCTGGAGTACAGTGGCATGCTCAGAGCCACCCCAGTGTTGACCTGCTGGGCTCTGGCGATCCTTCTTCCTCAGCCTTCCAAGTAGTTGCAACTACAGGCGCGCACTACCACACCTGGCTAATTTTTGATTTATTGTAGAGACGAGGTCTCGCCAAGTTGCCCAGACTGGACTCAAACCCTCGGGCTCAGGCAATCCACTCACTTCGGCTTCCCAAAGTGCTGGGATTACAGACTGAGCCACCCATAGGGTATCTTGGGGCATTTCTGCAAGAGTGTCTGTAGGACAGATTACAAGTGGATTGAAGCATGTTTCTAATTTTGATATATTACTGATTTACCCTCAAAGGTTATGACAATTTTTGTTCCTGCTAACAGTGTATGAGTGTTACTGTTTTCTCTACTCTAGCCTAATGAGATATTATCAATCTCTTTAATCTTTATCAACCCACTTGGTGAAAAATTATATTTTACATGTATTTATTTAATTGCTTTAATTTGCATTTCTAATATTATGAATAAGAACAATTAATTTTTTTATTCATTTATTTTTCTTTTCTTTTTTTTTATAAACAATCCATGCCATTTGCCTATTTTTTCTTTTTTTTTTTTGAGTTGCAGTCTCACTCTGTCACCCAGGCTGGAGTGCAGTGGCACACTCACGGCCAACCCAGATATGACCTGCTGGACTCTAGCAGTCCTTCTGCCTCAGCCTTTCAAGTAGCTGGAACTACAGGCACGCACTACCACGCCCAGCTAATTTTTTATTTATTGTAGAGATGAGGTCTTGCCAAGTTGCCTGGACTGGTCTCGAACCCACAGGCTCAGGCAATCCACTCGCCTCAGTCTCCCAAAGTGCTGGGATTAGAGGCTAAGCCACCAAGCTCGGCCCTATTTTTCTATTAGCTTATGATTCCTCTTTTATTTCTTTTTTATTGATTTGTAAGTTTCTTATATGTTAGAAAATTAGCACTTTGTCAAATATGCTGAAAACACTTTGTCAGATTGTCTGACTTTCTGATTACTACAAGGACTTTTTCCATTTTCATACTGTGAAATTTATCAGTCTCCTAGTTTATTATTATTTTTTTAGTTGGGATTCTCACCCTGTCACCCACGTAGGGTGACTACAGCCCATGATTTTATGTTCTTCTAGGTTCAAGCTATCTTTCTGCCTCAGCCTCCCAAGTAGATGGGACTACAGGTGTGTGCCACCATGCCTGGCTAACTTGTTTATTTTTCTGTATAGACAAGTTCTTGCTATGTTGCCCAGGCTGGTCTTGAACTCCTGGGCTCAAGCAATCCTTCTGCCTTGGCTTCCCAAAATGCTGAGATTACAGGCATGAGCCACTGTGCCCGCTCCTAATCTCCTAGATGGTATGCCATGCTTAGGAAGCATCTCTATTCCTCCTGATTTCTTCCATTTAAAAAATTATTTCATATATATATACCATCTTTTACTTTATTTTTCCCTGATTTGGAACACTGACACATCAATGCAAAATTTTCAGGCATACTAAGATTTGTCTCTGGAATCTATTCTATTGCTCTGCCATTCTATTTTTGCACCAGTACCATGCAATCTTGACTACTTTGTATACATTAAAAATATATACCTTTTAAATTTGGAAAATTTAAGTACAGAATAGATGAAGGAAAAAAGTTCATGAAGGAACTTTTTTGTCCCAGGCCAAGTTTTAAGTTTTGCTCCTTTCTTTCTTGTCATTCAGCAACTTGTCAAGATCTTAACACAATGTAATCTTTCCAGTCAGACAATAACAATTGTGGGTATCTACAGTGTCGAGATTTAGTGCTCTAAGTAATGTGGGTCAACGGGAGGGAGAGATGCTGACCTCAAGGTTCATCAGCAACTTTAGCAAATAACACACAGTTTAGAACAGTGGGACGGTATTAAGAAATGAGAACTGAGTTAAGGCTGGGGATGCCAGAGTGACGGCTTGTGCCCCTGGAGAGGGCCAAAGTGGTACACTTGAGTCCTGGACTTGGGTAGCCTGCAGTGTTAATGAAATGGTTGAAAGTTACCCCAACACCTATATTTCCAACGACCTGAGTCCCTCCTTTCTAAATACCTGGTCATTTTCTTAGTAGTTTAAATTTTGTTCAGCACCCTTATAGTTGCTCTGTTTTGCAGTAAAAGGCAAATCATATTTATTCCTCCCTGATTTAGATGTTCTATTTATATAGATGTCAACTGTAATATCCGTAGGGGTTTTCTCTATTCTGTAGTGAATCTTGAATGACGTTTTGGCAGAGTAGTAAATTAGATACACCACCTCCTGTTTTATCATGTTAATTGCATAAACCATTCAAATAATCTGTGAAGGATCACAGGGACTATTACTCCAAAATATGGCTCCCTGGTACAATGAGTGTTTTGAATTAAAGGCCCTTAGAGATTAACAGATGCTAAAAGAGAATTTTCTCTGTCTACATAAAGACCAGACAGACCCACCAAGGAGAACAACTGTTTTTCCTTCCCTGCTCCTGTCCCTTCAATCCTCTACCTCTCCCAAGGCACAAACTGAAGGTCCCTTATCTGCTTAAAGTCTGGACCTTCCAGAGAAGAAAACAATTCCCTCTGGTCCCTCCCCTGAATTTCCATTAACTGAACCCAGGAAGGAAGATTAAGTCTGCCGGAAAACCTAGACAGACTTTTGTCACAAACCATTGTTCACTCTGTGGCCCCAACAGACTTTGCCCCAGATCATTATATGTTCTTCAAGCTCATTGAATTCCCCTAAAAATCAATTACTATCCCCTTAAAATAATCCATACTCCCCTATCTCCCTTTCCCCTAAGAAGTAGGGTACATAAGCATTTGTACTCCTTTGGGATACAGGGCTATGTATGACTCTGTGATTCTCCCCGTGTGCATGGTAGTAATATATGTATATGCCCTTTCTCTTATTAATCTGTCTTTTTGTGAGTTGGTGTATCAGTGAACCTTCCGAGGATGAAGAGGAAGCTTTTCCTTCACCTCTACATCTGGTATGGAAACATAGGAAATATGAATAATAGAATGATAGTTTTTATTTTTGATCTGTTTGAAAGAGGAGGGGTATGTTAATAGCTATGTAAAGGATTTAGAAGCTGAAGAAAATTATATTGTTGCGGGGGGGGGGGTACATAAAAGGGGAAGAGGCTGGGAACGGAGGTGCATGTCTGCTATCCCAGCACCCTGGGAGTCTGAGGCAGGAGGAGTGCTTGAACCCAGGAGTTTGAGACCAGTCTGGGCAACATATTGAGACCTTGTCTCTACAAAGAAACAAAAAATTAGCTGGGTGTGGCTACTCAGGAGGCTGAGGTAAGGATCACCGGAGTCCAGAGTCCAGGAGGTTGATGCGATACAGAGTTGTGATCACTCCAGCCTGGGTAACAGGGTGAGACCTCGACCACAAAAAAGTGGGGGAGGAAGAAGTAATGTAACATAGGGCAGGTTTTTTTCTCAGCCTGGATCTTTTATTTATTTATTTTTAAATTGAGGTCTTTTGTGTTACATAAACTCAAGGCAACAAATGGCCTCAAATTTTCTTATAATATGGATATATTTTCTTTTCGTTTCATTTCTTTTTTTTTTAAAGCAGGATTTTTTTTTTTTTTTTGAGTTGGAGTCTCACTCTGTCACCCAGACTGGAGTGCAGTGGCCGCTCCCGGCCACCGCAGCCTCGACCTGCTGGGCTCCGGCGATCCTTCCGCCTCAGCCTTCCAAGTAGCTGAACTACAGGCGTGTGCTACCATGCCCGGCTAATTTTTTATTTATTGTAGAGATGAGGTCTCGCCAAGTTGCCCAGGCGGGTCTTGAACCCATGGGCTCAGGCAATCCACTCACCTCGGCCTCCCAAAGCGCGGGATTACAGGCTGAGCCACCGAGCCCGGCTAAAGCAGGATTTATTAAGAGGACAGAAAAGCTCCCACAGTGGGAGGGGACCCAAAGGGGTTGCCCTATATTTTCTAAGGAAAATAAACAGAAATAAAAGTTTAGGCATATGTCTTCAAATCCCCTTCGTTTTTTTCTAAGTGACCTCTTTTATCCACTTAAATTTATTTAGCAGTTGCCCATCTGTTTCTTTAATATGCATCACTGATTGTTCTTCTCACTGGGGCACCTGATTAAATCGTTGCATATTGACCTGGAGCCTAGCCACAGCAGCCAGCCCCCAGTAGTGGCTTCTCAGCAGGTCTTCATTTTGGTGCAACTGCCTGCTGCAATGATGCTAAATTGGTCTCAGCTTCTGGTTCTGCCTGAGGAAAATGTCTTAGAGATTATTTTATTTCAAACCCTTCATTAGACACATGAGAAAACTGAGGTTACTTCTAACAGTATATGAGTCAATAAACACGATTTGGATGTAAGACAAGCTTTGACTTCGAATTTCCTCATTTCTCGAGTAAAGCAAAATTTTTTTGTTTTTTCTCTTTTTAGAGACAGGGTCTTACTGTTACTCAGTGGCATGATCATAGCTCTCTGCAGCCTCAAACTCCTGGGTTCAAGTGATCCTCTCGCCTCAGTCTCCCAAGTAGTTAGGATTAGAGGTACACCACCATGCCTGGCTACTTTTTAAAACACTTTTTGTAGAAATGGGGGTCTTACTATGTTGTCCAGGCTGGCCTTGAACTCCTGGCTTCAAGCAATACTCCCACCTCAGCCTCCCAAAACACTGGGATTACAGGTATGAGCCACTGTGCACAGCCTAGAAAACCTTAATCTTCCTGGTCACACACAAGTAAAGAGAAGCACAGTGGAGGACTAAAGTTGAAAAGTTACACAAATCTATTTGTAGATGGCTGAGAAAGGGTGGTGGGGTTGACTTAGAGGGGATTTAAGAGAGCAAGTTCTTGGTATTTCAGGGTCTTCACAGGCAATATAAAAAGGTGCTCTAATCTAAATTTTCAGGATTCCAACTCATTCACTAGGTATAGGGTTGCCAGATTTTGCAAGTAAAAATACAGGACACCCAGTTAAGTTTGATTTTCAGATAAACAGCAAATAACTTTTTAGGATAATATAAGAATGTCCCAAATAGCTCATGAGACATTCTTATACTAACAATTATACATTATTTAGCTGAAAGTCAAATTTAACTGCATTTTATGTGGCAACCTTAGCTAGATGGTATCGTGTAAGGAACCAAGAACAGAGTATCTGTGACATTATTTCAGAGAAGGGATTTCCCAGTGGCCTAAACCAACACAAAAAAGTTGAATATACTTTGGAACAAGGTATATCCCCTTCAGTCTTAGATCTCTGGGAAATATTTCTTAAGATCCCACTTAACTTCTTGACACTAATCTCAACAAATATCCCTGAGTTATCACTTCTTTTCACTCACTTCATATTTCTCTCTAGCTTATTTCTCTACTCCCCTGCTCCCTGGTGCTGTGTTCCTAATTTACTAGCAGTTGGATGTACTCCAGGATACACGGCATTGAGTCTCCCCAAGTGTGTGGGGCCATGGGAAAAATGTTCTGGTGGTGCATCCTTTCTGGCAGGGTGAGAATGAAGAAGCTCCTATTTCATGGTGCGATTTCTCTACTCCTTCGGCAACAATCTCCAGGAGTCCAGGGCCAGAGCACTGCTCTGAACATCTGAGCATCTGAAACAGCCTACCTGTCCGGTTAGGAAAGACAGAGAGGAGAGCCTCCATGGGAGTTATTGGGGGTTTCAAGGCTTAGGCCATAGTCTGGGGCTTTATGATCTTGGAGGGTCTGGGCCAGGCAATCTCCCAGATGTGGCCCCCAGCCATGCAAAGGGTGCTCCCCCACTGTTTCTCCCAACCACACCACAGGAGAGTACTCACACCACAAGTTTCCTTGCTCTCTCTTTCTGGTCCACTCCAGAGTCCTTTCTTTTCCAGGTGCAGCATCTGGACCCTAAGATTCACTGGAACCCCATCGCAAGCACTTCCCTACAACCCAAGGAGCAGGGCACAGCAGAGCAACTCCAAAGGCACTGCAGGCTGATACTGGGAAAAGAGGGTCTCCAAGGTACAGGAAGCAGTGGCTCTAGGGAAAAGCTTGGTTGTAGCTGGGAACCTGAAAAATGCTGTGGTGGGGATCACACTGTGGGCGTGGCCTACTGTTCTAAGCCAGACCATCTTTTGGAGTCCTGAGTCCTTTCAATAGACCCTCAGTATCCAGCACCAGACTGCAGTAGCCTGAGTCGGCTCTAACAGCCTCCAGCCAAGGAAAAGAAATCTGAGTCTCTGGCCAGGGCCACCCCCTGCTGTCTCCTTTTAGCCACAGTCCTGGTGAAAAGCAAAAGTAAGGCAGGGACAGGACTGTGCTGAGATTCACACTAGAAGTCAATAACGATGATGGTTGAACAGAGCAGCTGTCAACACCTCTGCCACTACCTCCTCACTTTCTCCTCTGGTGCCTGAACAGCCTAGGGCTGGTGGAGGATAGCTGGCTCCTGATGCCTCAGGCTACCCCACTGTGCACTGTGTAATTAGTAACATGCTCTTCTGCACACCCTCCATGGGCCAGAAACTGTTATAACTTACAGGAAAGCCAGAACATAAAATGGAGCCACAAACAGAACTAGGTCTTTTAATCACTCCTTGTGGTATTTCCCCCTCTTGCTGTGCACCCTGTGGGCTGGCTTTGCCTGCCCCTCCGTACCTGGTTGTCGATTTTGATCTCTGTCAAGGTATCATTTTCTTTCAGTGCCTCTACCAGAGCCAGGATCCCAGTTCCAGTGATAAAATTCGATTCTATGTTTAGACTTTTCAGGCTCTTGTTTACTTTCAGCATATCTGCAAAAGCCTTATTATGCAGAAAGAAATAACCATTAGAATTTTTAAAGATTAATTTACTAAACCCCTCATTCCCAAATAAATATCAATACTTTTTTCCATCACTAAAGAAAAGCTTCATCGAATCATATTTTCACCTCCAAGTAACAAAGATAAAATTTAAAACTGCAATAAAAATAGTTTAGTCAGCCGGGTTCGGTGGCTCAGTCTATAATCCCGCGCTTTGGGAGGCTGAGGTGAATGGATTGCCTGAGCCTGCGGGTTCGAGACCCGCCTGGGCAACTTGGTGAGACCTCATCTCTACAATAAATCAAAAATTAGCCGGGCGTGGTAGCGCGTGCCTGTAGTTCCAGCTACTTGGAAGGCTGAGGCGGAAGGATCGCCGGAGCTCAGCAGGTTGAGGCTGCGGTGGCCAGGAGCGTGCCACTGC
>CAUYQG010107500.1:0-15452 GCA_963574415.1 Tarsius wallacei
GACTGTGGTGGGAAACTGGGGGCGGGGGGGGAGGGTGAGGGGGATGGGATTAATGGTGGTGGGTATCTATCTGAGGATGGGGAGACACCTCTTATCAACAAGGGTACCTGAACGAAATATTTTTGTATGCCTAACCCCTAATTGTACCCCACAATAACATAATAAAATAAAATAAAAATAAATAAAAATAAATAAAAAAAAGTCAAAAAAAAAAAAAAAGAATAAATGGTAACTCTCATCTTTGCTTGGGATTACAAAGATGATCTGCTAGGTTACCATTAAAAACTTTGCATTTTTCAAAAAGTCTAAAAAAAATAAAAAAATAAAAAAATAAAAATAAACATACAGATGAAATGAAAAGAATACAAAGTTCAGAAAAAAAAAAAACCCTCACATTTATGGTCAATTAATTGTTTTCACAAGGATACAATGAAATTCAATGGAGAATTCATCTTTTCAAAAACTGATGTTGGAAAAACTGGATATCCACATGCCAAAGAATGAAGAAAGTGTAAGCCTGGCATGGTAATACGCGCCTGTAGTTCCAGCTACTTGGAAGGCTGAGGCGGAAGGATCGTCACAGCCCAGGAGGTGGAGGCATGACACTACACTCCAGCCTGGGTGACAGAGTGAGACTCTGACTCAAAAAACAAACAAACAAAAAAATGAAATGGGACTCGTTTCTCAACACATATTACACACTAAAATAATCTAGAAATGTATTATAGATCTAAATGTAAGAGCTAAAACCATACAACACTTTGACCAAAAATGCAGTAACCTTAAGCTAGGCAAAATCTTTTTAGAATTGGCACCAAAAATAAAAGCAATAACACCAATAAATGGCTAAGTTAGATTTCATCAAAATTAATTCTTAAATCTTTGTAATACTTAAATCTATCTATCTGATAAGGAACTTTATGTAGAATATACAAAACATTCTTACAATTCAATAATAAAAAGGCAAATAACTCAATTTAAAAATTCAAAAAGATATGAATACACATTTCTTCAAAGATATATGAATGGCCAATATGTATACAAAAAAATACTCAACATCATTAGCCATAAGGAAGATGCAAATCGAACCTTGATGAGATTCCACTTTGCACTAAGTAAGCTGTGATTGAAAGGACAGATAATAACAAACATTTGCAAGAATGTAGAAAAATTGGCACTCCCAATACTGGTATGTGGAATGTAGAATGGCCCAGCCACTTTGGAAAATAACTTGGCAGATACTCAAAAAGTTAAATATATTGTTGCCATATGACCTAGTAATTCCACCCCAGCTATATACCCAAAAGAAATGAAAATATATATCCACAGAAAAGCATATACATGAATATTCATAGAAGCATTATTATAATAGCCAAAAATGGTAACACCCAGATGTCTCTCAATAGATGAATGGGTAAATAAAATGTGGTATATCCATATAATGGAATTTAATTCAGCAATAAAGATGAATTAAGTACTGAATCATGCTGCACCTAGATGAAGTTTGAAACAAGCTAAGTGAAAGAAGCCAGCCACAAAAACCACATACTGAATGATTCTATTTATAAAAAATGTCCATAATAGGCAAGTCTGCAGATAGAAAGTAGATTAGTAGTTATCTATTTTTGTAGGCTGGGGATGGTAAAGAAAACGGGGTTTCCTTTTGAGTTGTAAAAATGCTCTGAAACTGTGTTGGCAATGGTTGGGCAATGCTGTGAATATACTAAAAAACATTTGATTGTTTACTTTAAGTGGGTGAATTGTATGCATATTTTTAAATTACCATGCAACATTCATTCTTCTCTTCTAATAAAAAGAGAAATACAAAATAAAGCTGTTATATTAAAAAATAAAGTTCAACAAAGCTGCTTTATTAAAATATAATCTAGGCTTTGTGAATCAAAGATAGAATTTTTGATTCCTTTTAATACTTTATTCATAGTTGAAAAAAGTCTTTCAGCAAGTATATGTATACGTATGTACATACATACATACACATAGTTATAGATATAGATTATAGATAAATACATATACATACAGGGACACACATATGCTTGTCACCATCACACTCTACAAAATACAAATTATATAATTAGTTAAATAATTTAATACATCCAAATCTTACAATGTTGTACTTATCATCAAAAACTATTATATAGATATATTTGTTCCTATTGAATTAAAAGTGTGTCCCCAATACATGGTTAGGTCAAATTTTATGAGTACAACACAGTATGTAAACCATTTTAATCTTTGCAAAGTTACAGATATGTGAAATAATATAAACCAAAATGTTAACAGGAATAACGTCTGGCTGCTAGGATTACTGTTAATATTTATTTTTTTCTTTAAATGTTCTATGTTGTCTGAATGCTTAACAATGATGTGGGAGTCTATAAAACAAACAGATCATTTGGCCCCACCTTAAACCTACTACACACCTTAAACTTATTACACACCTTAAACCTACACCACTTCTAGGAAGGTTTTCTCAAAGTTGTCCAGATCATTCTTACATGGCCAATTTGGCACAGCTGTGGGATGTAGAAATCAATAGTCTACCTAATTTATGACCTAACAAAATAATTATCTCGACAACATCTCAAACATATGGCCATTCAGCCTATGCATGAAGACATAAAGGGAAAGGGATCTCTCAACCTCAGCTGGCAGATTATTTTATCAGAGAGCTCTCTTTGTCAGCATGCTTCTTTGCATCATCTAGATATATTAAAGCCACCATTTTGGTGCTTGTTCTGCTTTCTCAATAATTTATCTATATTGTAATAATGATACATTAAGTCAACGTGAAAAAGAGTAAAATATCCTATGAAATAGTACTTTTTCCTAATCCCTCACTCCCTGCCACCCTCATAAAAGCCAGGGATACACATGAAGGGAGCTGGTGTTGAGCCTAAAAGAAGAATGAAAGACAATGAGTCGTCTGGTGTAATATCGTCCATGAGGTATGCTAACAGGAATAACTGCACAGTGTGAAACACCATAGAATGAAATGATTTACATCTCTATCCAGAGGTTGAAGAGGTGAGCGCTGGGTAAAAGAGATGTTAACAAGCTGTGGAAAGAGTCCACGGAAAGAAGACAGAGCCCCTAGCTCGGGCACCATGGCATCCATATGAAAATTAGAAAAAGGGTCCTCTTTTTTCAAGTGATCCTACCCTCTAGATAGGGGGTTGGCAAACTCCAGCTTGCAGGGTTACTTCCATTCAAATTGTCTGTGGCTATTTTCAAGCTAAGACAGCAGGCAGAGTTGAGTAGTTGCTACAGAAACTATATTGGCCACAAAGCCTCAAATACAGGACTGCTCTAGAACCTAGATAATACAACTTGCCATCATTTGTTTTAGTACCTGAATGACTAAAGAATTACTTTTAGTTTTCTGAGCCATTAGAGGGTATCTATATAGATGACATCTGACCACTAAGTGAAAATGATTAAGATAAAGAAGAATTTTCTTTTCATGGGAAAAGAGGTTTGACAGTGAAGAAAAAACAGAACAGAAAAAAGCTCCCAAGACAACAAATAAAGTATTAGCAGTTATTTTATCTGTGGGTTACTTGAAGATATTTTTGACTTATTGAAAATTGATCCCCTTCCCCAAGACAAAAAAAATACCACAAAAGCACAAATTACATAAGAATTGAGTTTTTAAAGTATCTATTTTGTTGCTGCTCTATACCTCCAGCACTTATTGCAAGACAACACATAAAGGCATTAAGTATTTCCATTCTTTGTTAGCTACTGACTTCGCCTCTAACACTTACCAGCTGAGTGACTGCTGGCAAGTAATCTGCTATTTCTGGTCCTCAGATCCCTCATTTGGAAAATGAAGAAAACAATTGTTCTTACCTTATAGGTTATTATTAGGATTAACAGGGTTGGCATGTGTAGATAATACATAACAGAGTCTGACACAATGTAAAGTTATTCTTATTACTGTTATTTTTTTTAAATCTTCAATGCACTGTATTATATAAACCTGTTGAAGCATTATTCTTAGAAATGTTGAAACTTACTTCTTCAGTTTCTTTCACAGAGACCAGAGTTTGCAATTTACAAAGCTGTAGAGTATGGGAGCCCCACTTATTACACATTCCTATGAAGACATTTTACCCATGAGAATAGCTTAACAATTTTTTATTATATTCAACAATGAGAAAATATATATGCCAATATGATTATTTCTTTAGTTAATGAAAAACGTATTTATTTAGGTTATCTCCAATAACATTTTACTATAGACCTTAAAATAAAATCTATCTTCAATTATTGAGAGGTTATACTATACATACTATAATCACTTTTATGTAATTGCATTTAATGAAGAACATAGAAAATGATTCCTTAAGAATGTTAGCATCATCTTTGCCACCATCTCAATTGTTTGGTTTGTCGTCAGTGGTTATCGGCATGAACACTCAATGTCTTTCTTTTCTTTTAGACCTTCTGTGATTTCACATCTCTGAGTTTTGGCAGCTCCAGTGGTTCCAGGGTTTCTTAATTTCTTTAATGAAAGTTTATTGTTGTTATTATTGCTGCTGTTATTGTTAATCACACTACTGAGTATGATTTATTTTTCATAGACCCATGGTAAAAAAAAAATAGTAAAATAAATTAGCTAATAATTAATTCCCATCAATTATATGAGGCAGTATCAAAGTTCTCCTTTTAAAGTTATTTCTTTCAACAAGTATTGAATACAGAAAGATGGCATAGAAACTCCAAAATCTTAAAGAAATGACTGCTTAGAATTAAGAGAAAAATATTGTTTTGCCATTTATTTTCAATCTTGTCTTATAAAGGAAAAAGTCTTTCAAGAGCTTTCCATCAGCTGTCATAAAGTGAGGATCTTAACAGAAGACAAATTACAGAAACTCAATTGATTTGATAACTTAAAGTACAACTGCCAAATTAAATGGAGCCAATAAACAGATGATCTGGTTAACAGATTCTTTCAAATTTTACTATAAGCAAGAATTTTAAAACGTCTATGTACTTTGGGACAGTTGGCAACAATTAAACAAAAATAAAGACTGGTATTAACTATATTTTGTAGGTATATTTAATCAGGAATATGCAAATTGCATTAGCTGCAAAAATTGAACCAAACAAAAAAATAAAGCCGATCCATTACAGCTTTTCAAGGAAAACCACTGAAGGTTTTGCTGGCCAACAAAATGCCTACACTTTCTGTGCTACACTGGCAAAGTACTTGTAGAGTACTATACTAAAACAACAAAATGCATATGCAATTTCCCCTTTTACCAAGATCTCCTGAACCCACAATAAAATTCAGTATAAGACACAAGACTAATATTGCTTTCATTTTTCTTACAAGAGTAAAGTTTTTATGGTATCTTTAAAAGTTACTATAAAATGGTTTCATAGCACATTTGTAAAGGATTTTTTTCCCTTCCTTACACTTCTGTTTTATTTTAGGTTCAAAGTAGTTATTTTGAAAGAATTACTTGACATAATGACAAAGGAATTATGTTCTGGAGGATAATTTAACATTCTACTAAATACTTATTAAACGGCTATTAGGTGTTAAGTAATCAATAAATACAAAATTAAAGAATAAATTGCTTCTTCCTTCAAGAATTTTAGCATTAGAGGGATACAAAATATAATAAAACAGCAAGTGAATTATTAATGATTAGTATTTAATTACAGAAGCCTAAATAATTTCATGGTAGGAGAAGAGATGGAATTTAGCAAGGGGAGATAAAGACTTTAGAGTTGAGATAGGATTTTAGGTAGTCCATGTGTCCATGTATTAGTTTTCTATGGTTGCTATAACAAATCAACACAAATGTAGTGGCCTAAAATAATACAAATTGATTATCTTACAGTTCTGGAGGGTAAATGTCCAATCTAGTTCTCATTGCACTAAAATAAAGGCAATGGCAACATTGTATTATTTTATGTTGAAGTGCTAACCCTTGGTATCCGGGAACAAGATCTGATTTAGAAATAGGGTCTTTGCAGATAGAATCAAGTTTCGATGAGGCCATTAGGGAGTGCTCAAGCACAATATGGCTGGTATCCTTATAAGAAAAGGAAAACACCACGACAGAAAAAGACACACAGGAAGAACGTCATGTGTTGAAAAAGGCAGATACTATAGTGAGGCAGCTTAAGCCAAAGAATACCAAAGATCAACAGCCACCATCAGAAGCCAGGGAGAAGCAAAGGAAGATTCTACCCAGAGTTTCAGGGCAAGAATGGCCCCCACTGACGTCTTTGTTTTGGACTATTAGCCACCAGTTCTGTGAGAGAATGCATTTCTGTTGTTTTAAGCTACCTAGTTTGTTGTACTTGGTTATAGCAGTCCCATGAAATTAATACAAAGAGTGAATCTGTTTGCTTGCCTTTCTCATTTTTTAGAGGCTCCTGCTTTCCCTGGCTCATCTTCTTTTCCCTCCATCTTCAAAGTCAACAAGGGCAGGTCTAGTCCCTCTCACATAGCATTAATCTGATCAGTGTTTCCATCATCACATTTCCCTCTCTGACTGATTCCTCTTCTTTTTCCTTCTTTTGTTTTTAAAGACTTTTGTGACTACATGCAACATACCCAGATAATCCAGAATAATCTCCCCCACTTAAAAACAAATTTATTAGTAACCTTATTCTATTTCCAATCTTAATTTCCTTTTGCTGTTTAACATAACACATACATAGTTTCCCAAAATAAGGATGAGAACATCTTTTGAAGAACATTATTCAGTTCACCATAATCTATGAAATACAGTTACTCAATGCATAGTGGACAGAGAATCTATATCAAAACTACTTTGTGTCTGTTAAAAATGCAAATCCCTAGGCCTTACTTGCTACATTATGGATAGTAATCAGAAAACTTGCACCAACTTAAAAGATGAGCAGAATTTTTGGCTTATGGTCTTGAGAGAAGAAAGTGTCCCAAGTAGAAGAACACTCTGATCCTATGTGAAAAGGAAGGTAAACACAGATGCTCCTCAACTGACAATGGAGTTACATTCCCATAAACCTGAAGATCAGAGTTACATCCCAATAAACTAAAATATTGTAAGACAAAACTCCATTTATTACACCAAGCCTACCAAAAGCCATAGCTTACCCTAGCCACTGAATGTGTTTCACTTTTGCACCATCATAAAGTTAAAAATTTGTAATTAGAAACATCATAAGTTGGGGACCATGCATATTGTGATCATGGAAGTGTAAATAGAATAGTTTTACCATTAAGAAGGATACTCTAAAAAATAAGCTTGGAAAGTAAGTTTGGATTCTAAAATAAGAATAAAGCCAGTGCAAAAAGAACTTTGAGGGTGTCTTAGTTTATTTTCTGCTGCTACAATACAAGGAGGGCCCTCCCCAAAACCAAAATTTATTTATTAAAAAAATGCGTATTTACTCTTACATGTTTAAACTTCAAAGTACTCTCCATTTGATGTGATACACCTACTGAGATGCTTTTTCCACTGTTCAAGACAGTTTTTGAACCCCTCAGTTTTGAAGCTTTTCAATGTTTCTACCTTTGCTTCACCTCTTCCACTTTGGCAAAACATTTCACTTTGATGACTTTTTTCATCCAGAAAACAAACAAACAACCAAAAAAACTTGCTCATAAAATGGTAGGTGAATAGGGAGAGTGGGACACAAGGATCATGCTGTTTTGGGTCAAAAACTGCTGAACACAGCACAGTGTGGGCAGATGCATTCATAAATATTCCATCTTGAAATAGGCAAAGTGCTGAAAGAGTCTCCAAAAAAAATTCACTGAAGCTGAATGTAGCTTCTCACAACAACACTAGCTGATTCACTAAAGCCGATGGGTTTCTACAACACTTACCTAGTGGGAGAAGCCTGAACCATAGAGGCCTGCCCTTCAAAAATTAGTTCCAGGTTTTTCTTTTTTTTTGGTTCCCCACTTATAGAATACCTGAGACTGGGCAATTTATAATGAATAGAATTCTATTGTCTCATAATTCTGAAGACTGGAAAGTTGAAGATCAAGACATTGGCATTAGATGAGACCTTTATGCTGGATCATAACATGGCAAAGTAAAAGGGCAAGAGACCAAGGAAGCAAACCCACTCCTGGGAGCCCTTATATAACAACAGCAAAGCCCTATTGACCTAAACACCTCCCATCAGACCCCAATTCCTAACACTGTCACATTGAGGATTAACTTTTCAACACATAAATTCTGGGGAACACATTCAGACCACAGCGGAGGGCCAACCTAAGTTAATGCAACTTCACTTGGAAGGTCAAGAAACCAAAGGGGTTACAAAAATAGTCACCTATTTCTTGCACACATTTGCTTTTTTTCCAGTAATAAATCTGTTCCAGGAAGAGTAAAATAAAAGCATTCAGTAGTCTTTAAAGATATAATATTGAAATAATACCATTTTGCATTATTTCAGTCATGAAGCTATAAAAAATTACTATTCCTATATTAATCCATTTTTCTCCTAAGAATAAATCACTGGCTAGAATTGAAAAGATAGATAGTTAATCAAAATGTATCAGTCACTTGACACTGCATAAACAAGAACACAGCATCTTTTCTTTCACTGCTGATGAATACAGCCTTGAAGAATTGTTCTGGAAATACAAAGATTAAGTGGTAGAAGTTGTAATAATGTAACCCCTTCCCATATTAACATGATAATAACTGCTAGTTAACCAATTTTCAAATCTTGTCATTGTTTTAAGGTGTAGTATAGAATTGGTCACTATTTTTAGGAACCATAAAATCCCAATTGAAAAGAAACTACTATAATTCTACACATAAAAATTTAATATAATATAAAAGATGAACAGCATCAACCCCAGAACATTTTAGACAATTGTTTCGGGATGAGAAATAATGAATCGTCATAGCTATGAAAAAAACACAAGACTCTTTATAACAATACATCTATGTCAATAATAAAGAAGAAAGGTAGACATATATATCTATTGTCTCTAGACCATTAAATATTTGGCATTCTGTGTATACAACTAACTAAAATCAGCACAGTGTGGCAGATTATATTTTTCAAAAAATTTCCACAACAATCTCTTCTATCCCTCAGGATCTTCCACAACATGATTTTGTAAATTCCCATCACTTTGAATTTGCCTGCTTTTAGAGACGCTGTTGCAACCAACAGAATGCAGCAAAAATGATGCCACATGACTTCAGAGACCAGGTCAGAAGAAGCCCTAGAGCTCCTGCCTTCATTCTCAGAAAGCCCTTTCTATGTTGTCTCAGACCATTACCTCTCAGAACCAGTCACCAAGTTGTAAGAGGCCAGTTCACACAGAAAGGTCATGTGTACTCTCATCATCAGTCACACGTGAGATCAGCCTTCAATTCCTCCTGGCCCAGTTATCAGACATGTGCTTTAAGAATCCTCCAAAAAGCCGGGCTCGGTGGCTCAGCCTGTAATCCCGTGCCTTGGGAGGCTGAGGTGAGTAGATTGCCTGAGCCCGCGGGTTCAAGACCCGCCTGGGCAACTTGGTGAGACCTCATCTCTACAATAAATCAAAAAATTAGCCCGGCGTGGTAGCGCGCACCTGTAGCTCCAGCTACTTGGAAGGCTGAGGCGGAAGGATCCCCGGAGCCCAGCAGGTCGAGGCTGTGGTGGCCGGGAGCAGCCACTGCACTCCAGTCTGGGCGACAGAGTGAGACTCCAACTCAAAACAAACAAAAAAAAGAATCCTCCAAAGAATAAATCAGCCATTTGAGAGTCAATTCAGGACTTCTCAAGTGAAGGTTCAGACATTGTGGATGGAGTAGACACAAGACACACAATCCATGAGCATAACAAAATGGTTGATGTGTGACACCACTAAATGAGTTGATTTCTTATGCAGTATGGGATAACTGGAACATTCAGACTAGTTCATACTTGGTGCCAAAACCATATCAATTTCAAAGTTGTTCTGTAAAGAAATAAATCCAATACATAGGAGATATCCGGCATTTAGGAATCATGCTACATGTACTAAAAGTCCATTATCTAAAGGCTCAAAGCCATGCCCAGCCCTTAGACCAAGTTTGAGAATTTAGTTTGAGAGTGTTAGGAATTTCCTCACTAATGATTGGATATACTTCCCACATTTGGTGCCCCCAAAGTGAAGACAATCTCAGTATGTGTGAAGTTGACCTAGAGCCTCCCCACATAACTTCTGTGTGGCCAATAGGATTGGTTTTATACTCTAATCGCTAGTGGAATTGAATTCAGTCTACATAGACAGTAATTTAATCCCTGTAAATTTTTTTTAAGTCCTTTTCTCAAGAGTTGAACTTTGCTTTTAGAAAGCTATTCAGATTCCCCAGTCTATCACTGAATATCCACCTAATGCAAAGAACCATGGATAATATCATACATTCTATCATGCAGACACATTGAATATAATACTAGTTTAAATCAGAAAGGTGCTTAGTCCTTTGGACATGCTTATGTAAACAATTTGCACCTTCTAGATATAAGGCAATCTTTCAGTTCCAAGATTTTTCCTAAGCTCCTAACTGTCATCTTATAAAAATTAGAATACCAGGAGTAGACACTAAGGTGAAGGATTAAGAACATGAAACAAGACAAGGCTACAGTTCCCAAAATTAGGGTTGGAATTCTTAGAACTACTGTCGAGTTCTAAGCTAGAAATCATTAACTATATTCAATTTAATTTCAGACCTTATCTTAGAGAGGTGGACCTGAATCTACAGATGGTATCAAGTCACACTAGCTATAGAATGTAACAGAATGCAGAGGCAAGGAAAAAGGCACTACCTAATAGAAGCGACTACTGCCCTGTGAAGTTCATGATGTCAATCTTTGAAATAATGCACTCTAAAATGTTCATCTTTTTGTTTCTTTGTTGGCTGTGGTTTTTATGAATTTGTCTTTTTGCTTCTTTAGAGGATGAGACATTTCTCCATGTCCAATTACATTTGTTCATAAATCTTATATGATTAGTTTAGAAGAATCCCTTGCAATCCACTGGGGTACAATTCATCAGGGTCTGGGAAGAAGTGTATGGCAAATAACTTTTATTTATTAAGTAACCTCAATTTACTAGACCCTTTACCTCAGTTATTTCCTTTAAATTACTAATTTCAAGGAAGTAGGTATACTTTTCCTAATCACTAAGTGTGGTAGTAAACTTTATGTGTTAATTTGACTGGATTGCAGACTGCTCCAATTTCTAGTTAAATATTATTTCTGGATGTGTCTGTAAAGATATTTCTCAAAGAGATTAGCATTTAAATTGGTAGATTGAGAAGATTGAATAGCCCTCCCATAAAGAGAACAAAAAGAGAGAGGAAGGGGCTGTCTGACTGCTTCAGTTAAGACATCAGTTTTCTTCTATGCTCTGTGCCCCTGACTCTCAGCACTTCAGACTCAGGCTGGAATCTATACCTTTAGCTTGCAAGCCTTCAAACCACACCACAAGACTTCCTGGATCTCCAGTTTGCAGGGCACAGATCATGGAATTTCTCAGCCTCTCTAATCACATAGACTAACATCTTATAATAATCTCTTTTATAAGTATAACCAGTAAGAAATATATATATATATATATACGTATATACATATATAGTCATGTACTGCATAATAATGTTTCAGTCAGTGATGGACTGCATATACAATAGAGGTCCATAAAATTATAATATCATATTTTACTATACTTTTATATGTTTAGATAAACAAATACCATTGTGTGACAATTATCCACAGTATTCTGTACAGTAACATGCTGTGGAGCAATAGGTTATACCATAGAGCCTAGGTGTGCAGTAAGCTATACCATTTAAGTTTGTATAAGTATAACCATGTAACACCATCATGATGTCTGCACAATGATAAAATTGCCTAACAATACATTTCTCAGAATGTATCACCATATCTCTAAACAATATGATTCTGTGTGTATGTCTGTGTGTGTATGCTTCTCTGGAGAATTCTGACTAATACACAAGGTAAGGAAATAGACTGAGAGAGGATAAACACCTTACCCAAGACCTAAAACAAAAAAGTTGCAGAAGGCAAGATTTAAATCTACGTCTGGCTAACTCCAAAGCCCAAGAGTCTTCTACCATACCCCACTGTCATGAATTTAAAACTCATTTTCAGCAGCTATTTGCCTCCTGTAATCTTCTCAATCTCATAATGTTTCTTACTTTGGTTTGAAGATCACTTCATAGAAAAAAGGAAGGAATAATTAAAGAATTGAGAAATGTTTCTTCTTCCTGGCATTTATCTCAAGGAGTAAGCCACTTCCTTGCTTTTCTTGTTCCAAACATAACTTGCTTTTCTGATTACTATTAGCACTTAAAAAATAATAAAGCCTCACCTAAATGTGCACTTTATTTTTCAGACTTGGGTAGGTCTGTTCATTCTTTTATATTAATGTATGACCTGGAGAAACAAGCTTACCCTCTTGGAAGTTTAGTTTTTCATCTCTAATATGGAAATAATAATGACATCCAATTTCAGTGGGTTGTAAGATTTAAAAGAGAGTGTGGCTATAGAAAGTTATCAGTAAATGTCATCTGTTATTTCTATTGTCATCCATAGCGATAAGGTTTGGCTTCCAAATACCATGTTGAAATTTGATCCCCAATGTTGGAGACAGGGCCTGGTGGGAGATGTTTGGCTCAAGGGATGGATTACTCAGGAATTGCTTGGTGGCATCTTCTCAGTAATGAGTGAGTTCTCAGTCTATTCTATCCTGAAAAAGCTGATTGTTAAAAAGAGCCAGGCACCTCTCTTTTGCTCCCTCTCTTGCCATGAGACATGGCTGTTCCCCCTTCACCTTTCACCATGACTGGTAGCTTCCTGAAGTCCTTATAAGAAGCTGATGCCAGAAGCTTGCAGTCCCATGAGTCAATCAAATTTTTTCCTTTATAAATTACCTGGTTTCAGATATTCCATTATAGCAACACAACATGAACCAAGAAACTTGCTCATCCACTTTGGCCTCTATCTTTTTGGATACATCTTTGTACATCTTTTCTTTAGCAAATTCAAGAAGGAACTTTCTCGATAGACACAACAAATTCTTTAAACACCAATTATTCTTTCAGAATTTGGGGTTATTTTTCAAGCCTCCAGATTCATCTATTCATTGTTAAGTCGACATCATAATAATTTCACCTTTTTTCCCTCTAATAATTTTGAATTATAATGTGTTCAAATAGCTCCTCCCCAATTAATCATTGGGTGATGTAGCTGCATTTTCCTGGAGTTACTTCCTACCACTTTCCCTTTAGAATTTAATGTCTCCATGGCCATATTTAAGTCAAAATGGCAGTAATTCTACTCATTCTATCTCCAAAGAAAATAAAGTAACTTCTTCTTATCAATGTTTTCCAAGTTTCCTTGATAACTTTTTAGCAATAGAAATTGTTCTGGAGCCTTCTCTTCTTCAGCATCAAAATGCACAGAACACAGCAGTGTTCCTTGGTAGCAGAAACAAAAGACAAAATTCTATTATAAACTTGATTTTTGACTCGGCACGTGATTTGAAACAATAAGACCTCTCAATACTTTCTTTTGCTCACCTGAAATACTAGGACAATTATATTTTCCAAATATTGGTGTAAGGATTCATGAGACAATGTTTGTAAAGCACTTTGAATGCCTCCAATGAAAGTTGCTCTATTATCACCCTGATTTCCCCTTAAGAGATGGGGAAATCAATTCATTAGTCTCTATGGAAAGTTTTTAAAAATCCATTTTTTTCTCACTTTTTACTACAGAGCTGGAGGACAAAAAAGAAATTCCCATAGAAAAAGAATCAATGATTTTGTATTGTATGTTGTCACTAGAACCTGAAGCAGATTAGACTTATATGCTAAAGACAGCTTTTAAGTGTTTTTAAAAATGCATTTACCTAAAAAAGTACATAGGCATTTTTCTAGCAAATATAACATATTTTTTCAATCATCCATGAAAATATTTATCTTACATTCTGCCTCTAATATGGAATACAAAAAGAGAAACACTGAGGAATGAAAACTTTGAGCCATGCCTGAATAAGTGTGGGAATTAAAAGTTACTCTTGATAACCCTTCCTCATTCACATCTTTATGCCTCAAAGAAATTGAGCAACAGACTCTCTCTGCCAGTTATTTTGATAGCAAGAGTAAAAAATAGGAATTACGGCAAGATTTAAACTTTAGATAAGTTTACAATCTAAAAAATGTTTTAAAAAATAATACTTAGAACATCTGAAAACAAAAGACATTCTAGCTAGTTCATAGCGTGTACTTCCAGGCATACATAAAACTTACATTTTTCTACTACATTTGGTTTTTAAAAAGTATTGAATTGGACTATGTAGTTGAGAAAGACAAGTAAAAAATGAGAACGTCTAATAATATCTGTTAGTTGACTTAAAGGAAATATTATTATTTGTGGGAGGAAATTATGATGATTTAGAAGTATATGAGAGCTATTTAATTGGTTAGAAAAGGCAGGAATGAAGCTAGGAAAAATCTTCAATAACAATGTAAACTGTATGCACCAAATGGACCCTCTTAGCCTAGTGATTTTGAAAAACAAAGCTTTCACAGCACTCATGTAAATAAAATCCAGTGAAAAGCATTACTAAAACCCCACCCCTCCAGTTCTATTTTTCCTCTGGTAAATGACTTAAAATTCAAAATCATCATTATATTTATTATAGATGGAACCAGTTGCTCACATTTGTTGCAGGCTGCAAAACAGTTTGTTTTTTTTTAAATTTGGGGGTACAATTCAGGGTTAGGTATATGGATATTCATTGTTCAGGTCTCCTTGTTGATGAGGTGTGTCCACCATTCCCCAGGCAGATATCAAATACTGTCAATCCCACCTCTCTGCTCCCCTCCCCCCAGTTTCCCACTATTGTCAATCCTTTTGTTATAGTATTACAGTAGTTGTTCAGTCAAGTAGTTGTCTCACATGAGTGAGAACATGTGATACTCAGATCTTTGTTTCTGTGAAAGATCACTCAGTATTATAAACTCTAATTTCATCCAGGTTGCTGCGAAGTTCATGATTTTGTTCTTCTTTATGGCTGCGTAATATTCCATCGTGTATATGTACCACATTTTTTTTACCCAGTCCTCTTTTGATGGGGCAGCATGGTTGGCTCCATGTTCTTGCTGTTGTGAACAATGCTGCAACAAACATACGTGTGCAGGTATCTTTTTTGTAGAGTGATTTGAGTTCTTCTGGGTATATTCCCAGTAAGGGGATTGTGGTGTCATATGGAAGGTTGATTTTTAGAACTTTTAGAAATCACCACACTGATTTCCATAGAGGCTGTACTAGTTTACACTCTCACCAACAGTGTAGAAGTGTTCCCTTTTCTCTACATCCTCTCCAACATCTGTTATTTTTTGAGTTATTGATGATGGCCATTCTGACTGGCGTTAGGTGGTATCTCAGTGTAGTTTTAATTT